>WEIT01015989.1:118892-143993 GCA_013389985.1 Dryoscopus gambensis | reverse complement strand
TTTTTTCCCAAATCAGAGAAAATATCCAGGAGAGTTCTGGACAAGTATTGCACATGAAGAAAGTGGAGTGTTCGCCAGCAGGGCTTGCTACCAAAAACTGCACCTCTGCAACCCAAGTAGTAGTTCAACCCAAGTACTGGTAGCTGTAATGGCAGAAGTCTTAAATACAAGTGTGGAGGCATTTCTATCAGTCCTGGCTTTTTTATTTCTTTTAAAAAATTTTTTAAAAAAATTTTTAAAGAAATGCTGAAGTATATTTTACTTACTAGATGCCAGGAAATTACCAGTTTTCTCAAACAGGTGTTCTCTTACTATGGTTTGTAATGCAGGATGCTGAGCTTTCTGTAGGATAAGCTCTAAAGTTCTGGCTTAAGGAACCTCTGGTTTGGGAGAGACAGATTCAGTTATACTGAAAAATGTTACAGGCTCCAGTGAACTCAATTCAACATGCAAGAAATGCTAACAGTGCTTGCTCCAGATTTACACCTGTGCAGCTGTGATCAGAAACAGGTTTCAGATCTCCAAATAACAAGTCCTTTCACATTGGGAAAGACCATACAAAGCCCCCGTAAAGCCATATCCTACAGCTTGCTTTTAAATTCAAGATCCTGTGAAGAAGAGCTGCTAAACACCCACACAGCTTAGTCTGGGGCATTTCCTAAGCCTCCTGTGTAAGCAAGCAGAACAAAGCGAGACTGGAGACTGTTCTCACCTGCAAGAGGAAGAAAGCACATTTGCATGAGCCACTTCAGTACCCACTTTTTTTTTGCTTGCTTTTACATAAAGAAGCATCTGTGTCCTAGGCCCTTCCCCCAGTGACCTTTTGTTTTGAACGTGGCAGGATGCTGCAAAGGAAGGACCTGATATGCAAAAACAGGCACAGCCTCTATTCAGTGATCTCTCAGCAAGGGGGATATTAGCAACTAGTGTTACTTACTATTTCTTCGTGTGGCTCAACTAGCACGTTTTGTGTAAAGTGCTGCAGAGGTTACATAGGTTATTTAAAGGCAGAAAGTTTTAAGGTTTAATCACTTATTGCAAAAAAAAAAAAAAAATTAGAAAAACCTCCCTTATCCAGGACTCGACCCACAAGGAGACAAGAAACAAGGCAAATGGCACTAACCCCTCCCCTATCATGCAGTTGGCTTTAATTTACAAGCATAATAGGTCTCTCCCTTTTGTTCAGGCATCCAACAGGCACAAGCATCCAGCAGGGATGGGTTCCAGGGATTTACACTGAAGAGGGGCTATAGAATGTTGGAAGTACACCCAGACGAAAGCAGGCTCAGAGAAACAGGGCACCACCACCATTACCTGTCTATACGTGGGAATTGTCTCCAGATATACTTTCAGAGTCCAAGTCTGCCAGCTCTGTGTGGCCCTCGGGGGCCGTTTGGTTCCAGCTGTCCATACAGTCCGAGGCAGCGTCATCCTCGCCCACCGTCACTTCCACCCAGCTGACCTCCGCTGGCTCCTCGTTCTCCTCGCTGCCGTGGCCATCGCGGCTGTTGCACTCCAGCCTGTCCACACCCTCTGCTTGATTCCCTAACAAAGAGTCTTTCAGTGGCTCGCAGTCTCTTTTTGCTCTCACCACTGGTTTTCCCCCATTCTCTTCATTCAGTTTTTTATGCTCCTGGTAATGCTGCCGAGACACCTCATTACCATTCTTTGGACTCTCAGCATGTTTTGAGCTCTTTTTCTGGCTTTGCTTGCTATGACCATCACCAGCATACTGCTGCTGGTACTGGTCAATCCATTTAAGTGACCCTGTTCTTAGTGAAGACCGGTTTTCCTTGAACCAGCGAACTATTTCAGTTCTCGTGAGCCCAGTTTGAGATGCCAGCTGATCATACTCCTGGGGTGATGGCCACTGGGTCCTTGCAAACGTGCTTTTCAGCAGATGAATTTGCTCTTGTGTTTTCTTCAACGTGGTGGAGGACCCAGATAAAGCACCAGGGAGCTGAGAGCTACTCAGAAGTTCTGCCTGGCTTATTGCACCATTGGGAGTTCCTTGATCCTTAATTTTTCTGTATGATCCCATTGAGTCCAAGACAGCTTGCTCCATGCTGTCCCTTATCTTTCTCCGCTCAGAGAACCATGAATCTATCTCCCTCCTACTCAGCTTAGTCTCCACTCGCAGCCTATCCAATTCTCCTTGGGTAGGAAAAGAGCATTTTAAGAAACTCTCCTCAAGGGCCCTAAGCTGCTCTTGAGTTTTCTCTTTGAATCTCTGGGGAGTAAAATCTGTGTATGGGTGAAATGACCGGCCATGTCGACCAGCTGAAGGTGCTATTTGATCTTTCCCTAAAGCATCACCAGGAATTTGCACAATGCCCCTCTGACTTCTGTACCTGTGGTCACTGAACCACTTCTTGATCTCACTCCTGGAAAGACCTGTTGCCTCTATAAGCCGGTAGACTTCTGCATCATCAGGAAACTGGCTTGCCATGAAACTGGCCTTCAGCTCTGCTATCTGCTCCTTGGTCTTCTTCCGCTCACTGGCCGGTGTCACGGGAACAGCAGTCAACTTGGCAGGAATCTCAGGCACCTGAACTACATGAGGACGCTTGGCCTCTGGAGCACTTGATAAGGTCTGTATTGTCCTCTTTTGCCCCTGGTTCGGGGCAACAGCAAGTGTAATTGGTGAACAGGAAACAGTTGAACCATTTGACACAGGAGTCAAAACCAGGCCAGTCTGGCCCAGTATCTGACAAGGCAAAGCTGTCTGGATGATGGGCTGTGGCATTTTTGCAGTTGCCAAAGGAGCTGGCAGGACGGTGATGGTCTGGGGAACTGCCTGGATAGTACCATTGAACATCTTCTTCCTTGCTTCCTCCACTTCTTCAGGAGACCAACTTATACCATGCTTCAAACGTTGCGTAGCGAACCAGATTCGGATTTGTTCTTCCGGATGTTTTGATGCTGCTGTCAACCATGACAACTCTGCTTGTGTTGGGTAAGGAAATTTATTAAAGGAGTTGATCATGGTTGCGTTAGTATCCAGTGCAGAGTTGTATTTGGTACTGTTCAGAGGGACTGGGACCTTGGGGACAAGGTTGATATTTGGTGGCAGCTGTACAGAGGGCATAACGTGGGCTAACACATCATGGAGAAGGTCTCCATTTATACAGGCAATAGCTTCAGTGGCTTCAGTTATGATGCGGGGGAGAGCGCCATCCAAGTGGTTTTCCGTAACTCCCTCTTCTGGCTTTTTGGATCCCTTCTTGGTTTCCCCTTTAGGCTTTCCCAGTTTCATCACTGGCACTTTATTTGCACTAATTCCCCCATGTAGTGAATCGTCACACTCTGCATTTTCTAGCCCACTGCTTGTGACAGTGACATCGTTAGTGGTGGTCTCAATGGACTGCTCTAAAACAGTCTGATTATTGCGTTTAATTAATTTCAGTTTAAAGTTAGTCTCTCCTGGGTGGTATTTTGTGTTGTGGTCAGATAAAGAATCGTATTTTTTGGTTGTGAAGTTGCATTCAGCACAGACATACAGGGGGTTGAGAATGACATTTGGATGCTGAGTGTCAACGTGCTCTGTAAATTCATTTAAGTTTTGCGTTGAGTAAGGGCAGTACTTACACTCATAACCACCCTGGGGTTTCTTAGACTGATTTTCAGCTGGTGGCTTTGCCTCAACCACTTCGCAGTCTTTGACTGAGTTTTCTGAAGGCCAATTTTTTTTGGAGTCCTGCTGTGATGCACCAGTCCCCTTGTCTTTAGGAGCCTCTACGCCCTCGGCACCTTCCTGCTCCGTGACTTCAGAAGTTCGCACCATACAGGGAGTTGTGGACTTTCTTTTGCTAGCCATGGCAGCTGCTGGCAGTGTGCCGTTGCCCCAGATGATGGCTCCTTTTGACAGTGTGAGCAACCAACTCAGCAGATCTTGCAAACAGCTCCAAACTTCCCTGATTATTTGACTCTGTTTTGTTTAATGAATTTCTGCCCTGGCTGTGACCATCAGCTCCACCAGTAGACCTGTCAGATGCATGACACCTGTGAAACAAAGCATGTGTAGTTAGGCACTGATCTATAAAACACAAATTTAGCAGAAAGCCGCAGCTCAAGGTGTGTGCATTTGCAAGGCACGTGCATATTCTGGATATTGCCAAACTCTTCTTCTCCCCATATCATTTTAAGAGTCAAAAATCTCCCCACAAAGAATAAAAGCAGTGGGTAATTTGCAATGAAGTGTGCCACAGGAAGAAAATGACTTTAGAACAAATAAGATGAACAGACAGGGGATTTTAATTTCCACTAGACTCAATATGTTTAGCTGGAAAAAGAAGAAGATACTGCTATAAATACTGCATCTTT
Source organism: Dryoscopus gambensis (assembly GCA_013389985.1). NCBI lineage: Eukaryota > Metazoa > Chordata > Aves > Passeriformes > Malaconotidae > Dryoscopus > Dryoscopus gambensis. The sequence continues at coordinate 139,670 of WEIT01015989.1, read as the reverse complement.
TTATAGAAGCTGCAGTTCTATTAATTACTATTTTGAAGCCTGCAGATTTGAAATTGAGTGTGATTTATATAAAACTTAATTACTTCCCACTGTCACTTACCTTGTAAATATGTCTACTAAATGATTGTGGTTACTAATGATGGGTGATTTCTAAACAGACCGATAGGGTCTGCCTTGCTTGTAAAAGTAATGGCAGAAAGAAGAGTTAATGCAAATCAACCCTTCCAAAGGTCTGTGTTTTGAGAAAAGGTGGGCTCAAAGCAATTGCAGCAGGAGACTACAGCAGATTTGTGGAGCCTATCAAGTCTCTTCCAGAAGAAAAGTTTCCTTAAAACACCACTTTTCACCCCACATTGACAGAAATAGCTACCAAAGGTCACAGAAGCCCTCAGATACCTTTTAAACAGGGTCCCTTTCTGTGACCCCACTGATTTTCTAATTAAGTCCCAACTTGTGCACATCACTCCCTACAGAATTAAAAGAAGCCAAACCAAAACATTTTAAAACTCAATTTTTATGCTGAAGCAGTTTTGAAAGTTCCCAAATTCAAGAATTCTGTAAAATGTATTTTTTGAAGGATCTGAGGCAAACATCAGTCAGAACAAGCACAAAGAAAAATTATAGCTGCTTTTTTAGGATCTACCTGCACTCATCAGGACTGGAGGGAAAATGAATTTAGTTGTCGAAAGAGTTTCATTAATCAAAAAAACCCATTAAAAAGGTCACTTCCCTATTTGACAAGATGCTTTTTAAAATTAATCATTGATTCCAATTTGCTTTTCTTCCTGATCAGATGTCTTTGGTTTCATAATACTTCTACAGTCTTGACAGAAAACTCAGATTTAACAATCAAGAAGTTCTTGGAATTGAGTGGGAGATGCACTCGTGTTTATAAACTGGAGGAGGACGGAAGGTGGAGATTTGCAGAGTGGGTCAGGCCTGCACTGAATTCTGCAAAAATGTTCTAAATAAAGAATCTGAACTAGATATGCAGTGGAAGATGCCCCTACCCATTGCAGGGGTGACAGACTGTATGATCTTTAAAGATCCTTTCCAAATGCACATTTGCTTATTGTGAAGATTGTAAATGATAAGCTGCATCTGGAACTGAAGACACCAAGATCTAACTAAATAAAATCCCATTGCAGTCACATCTGGACACATCCAACATCAGTGGACATTTTACAACCACCTGAGTGCTGTCCCTGCATCTGCTACACTTGCTTGAGCCTTGGCAGGAGAGAAACTATGAAAGCAGCTGCCAGCTTCTCGGCTCTGTTTGCAGCTGAGGAATACTCTGCAGGTCTCTAGAGCACAGTGCTGCCGCTCTGCCTGTCACAGATCACACCACTCCTGTACATATGGAAACTCAAAATGATATACTGCCAGAGGAAGCAGCTCCAGCTGGGGATAAGAGCAGGGACGGCAGCTTCCAGCTCTACACACTCAAAGCCCAGCAGGAAGCAACTCCCCATACACGAAACACTTTGTGTGCGCATTCGCCACGCGGCACCTTCTTGGATAAGGCTCTTGTGAAACACCAAACACACCATGGAGAGGATGCCATGCAGACACTATTTGTTATAGTACAGATGCCTCTGTATAACTGCGTGGTGCTTTGTGTTCACAACCATCGCCACCCCTGCTCCTCCCAGCCCTGACACACTTGGAGAAGCATCAGAGCATCTGGCTGACTTTCAAGGGTGCATTTAAGCTTCGGGTGCTTCCCTGGGAAATGGAGCATATTTGCTGAGCTCTGTGAAACAGGGATGGGGCTGCTCACAGGCTCATGGCTCTACCTCAGTCAGGATGACCCAGTGCTATTTCCCCCAAACCTGGGACCACCAACATTGTCACCACCATTCCCCAAAGCATTTGCCTCTGAGCCAACATTTCCTTTTCTGTTTCCTTTTTTTTCCTTCTGCCTTTTAATGATAAACAAACAGAAGAAAAGTGAAAGCAACGATGCCTGGTTTTCTTCAGATTTGTGCAGATTGACCATTAAACTGGATCACAGTGAATGTTCTCTATCATTTCCACATATTCCTTCACAATTCCCCTTGTACTTCCCTCCCCACAATCGTCCTTCCACAGGTATGTTGGCTGCGATCTGTAACTTGCTGCATCCCACTACAGCCAGGATCAGAAACTAGAGACAAACACGCAACTGTCCCAATGCCCATCTTCTTGATCACCAATTTTTAACCGTGCTTGAAGAAAATGAATTAGCTTTGAAACATCTTCTCTTATACCAAATTTGGCTGAAACAGGCCAAAAGATGAGAGAAGGGGGCAGAATGGGCTCTGTAAGCCCAGCTGGTGCTGGAAACAGGGTGAAGGTGATCAGGTCATCTCACTCTTCCCTGCATATCCCACCACATTTGTGACACTGACTTTCTTAGACAAGGGAAGGGAGGTGCAAGGCAGTGCCATGGTAATGAAGATGAGGATGGAGCCATGGCTCCTGGGATGCTCCCCTGAGTCTTACTCTCCCCCTTCCAAGCCACAGCTGCTCCTAATGGTCTGTTCCTGTTTTAATGCATGACCTCGTCCAAAATTCATGTGGCAACACCAGCCACAGCCACAAGCCACCTTCCACAAAAGGAAGAACATTCAAAGGACATCAAAGAGCAAGGCTTATTTATATTTTGCTGAATTTCCCCCCTCCTCCACAGGAAGAAAAAGCTAGGAACATAAAGATAAAGGAATGTGATGGAAGAGAAAGAGTGGAGAAGGAGAAACATCTAGGTTACAGCTTTGAATCAATCAAAGATTCCTTAAAAGTCAGACTAAATGTTTTGAATTCCCCAGCCTTGGAAGCTCAGCAAGCTCTCTGCTGCACCAAGCTCCCAGCTCTTATGAGGACAGGAGGACTGGCCTCAAACAAGAATGCTCCAATACAAAGGAAGGGCCAAGGTCCCTTCAAACCATATCTGTGTGCGGAAAGATGAAAAATTCTGTCTGCTACAGTTTTTCTAAAAAATTGTACAGGTTTTTGCTTGTCTTTCTTCTTTTCCACAGAGGGTTTTTCTACATGTCTAATTGCTGGTTTTCTAACCCTACACTTTGAGTAGTTTTTTTTCTGCCACATGAGAATCATGATGTACTACAGAAATCAAGCCCAAGTCAAATGCTTCTTTTTAGAGATCAGTAAAAGAAACAAATGACTTTTAGTCTAACGTGCAGTTTGGGGCACTCAGAACTAGCTACAGACTGCCTTTGTCCCTTCAACCCTTCCCCTGAAAGATGGGGAGGAGAAGCTCAGCACTTGCCTGATCAAGTAGAGGGACCTCCAAGCTACAGCTCCTCTAGGACATCAGTAAAGATGTAACTTGGGATAAAGCAATAAGAAGTTCCAAAGGAGGATGGGACTGCCTCCCCTCCTCCCCCCCAAGACACATCCTTGGGAGATGCATCATGTGCGTTTGGAGGGACTGCCAAAGCCCATCCCAGAACACTAGAGAAAGCATCAAGAGTATCTCACAGCTTTCAAACATGAGCCACTTGCCGGAACATCAAAGCCCCAGCAGACAGCTTTAAATATGTGGTGTTGCTCCTGACAAAACTGATAAATGATGCCGCTTCAGCTCCTGCAATGCAATGGCAACCAGCACATCCTGATGGGAACCTGAGCTACACTTCATCACCTGAGCCCTGTCCACAGGGCATGCATTCCTTCAAGGGGCAAAATCCACATCTGATATTCAATGTGGGGCTGCACCATGGTCACGTCAACCTCCATCCCTTAAAGCTGGCCTTGCTCACTTTATATTTTATTATGGAAAGGACCCTGGACAAATGACCTCTCTTTTTTCGCTGCTGCCACTGTGGAGTGCCCACAGGAGTGGGGTGCAGGGGTGCAGTCAGCAGCTGCTTTGTGAGCTCACTGTGTACTCACTGTGCATGGGGAGGGAAGACAGTCCTCATCCCTCCAGCTCACCTGCCACATCTCTTGCTTGTTTCCCCATACTGCAGGGAGTTGAAAGAAAAAAAGACAACATCTCATTTTTTGAATTTTCTTTTTAAATGAGCAAATGCACAAAGCAGCAAAAGGCAACCAGGAGTGCTTGGTTCTAAGCAGAATCTGTCATTGTGAATGGGGTTTAAACCAAACCACAGAGAACCTGCGTGCAAGAACAAAAACTTTGGATTTGCTTCATTGCAGCAAAGCCATCCAGGACAGGAGCACACTGGTCAGAAGCAATGCCTTCTTTCAAACTTATCTCCTCAGAAGTGTGTCACAGCACTTACAAGTGAGGCCCTAACTTGTCTTTATTTAATTTCTGGAATTTGTTTAAATAATGAAATAATCCAGCCACAGTCCTGTGATCAATTGGACCTCTGTTAAAATGGCTACAGAGCATCTGACAAGAGAATGAATGGGATCTTAATGGCAACTCTGTGCATGACTAAGGAAATGCCAAATTTCCTATTTGGTTGCCTGGCCCCAGATTGGGAAACTGCAGAGAATCACACAGGGAATATAAACCATGTTTTTAGGCCTGGCTGGCACTGGAAAACGCTTGCCTGTGTAGCAATGCCACCTTCCATCAGCAGAAGGTAACTGTACAGTTCAAGCTAAGGGATGATAAAAGCAAACCCAAAAGGTTTCTCTTGCTGAATACTGAAATCTTTTCACTCTCTCCCATCTTTACCTTGTGCACATAGTTAATTTTACACCCTACTTCCCCCACAATAAAAGGCAAATATTTGGGTAGAAACTGAACTCCTCTTCTGCAGTGCTGTTCCCACAGGCTCCTCCAAGGTGGTGGCAGAGCAGGAATTTTCCACAGCACCTGGGAGCTCAGTTGCACAAAGCATCATTCAAAACCCTGCGAGCTGTGGCTGGGGAAGTGGTAGGGCACGGGGAGGACAGGGCGACATGCTGCCCGTTTTCCCAAAACATGACTGAGTCTGGAAAAGGCTGTCTAAAGACAACTGAAGGTATGTCTAATTAAAAAGCAGGGAAAAATCTTAATTTTAACAGAATGGAAAAAGCGCATCAGAAATATCACCGCTTTGTGCTGCATCTTGCTTTCAGCCAAGGGCTGGAGTAAACAGAGAGTGAAAGATGTTGAAGCCCCCAGCCAGTGCAAACGGATCTTTACTTTTTTTCACAGATAAACTTTACTTTTAAAAACAAACAAACAGAAAAAATCCAAACACTTTAGGGACACTTGTGTAATTTGCCAATAAAATCTTTATTTTTTCATCTTGCTGCATTGTTTGCTCTGCCCTGTGCTGGCAAAGAGTTCCCAGCACCTGGCCTCGTTTGAAAATGAACAGTGGGAAAACCACCAGCATGAGGATATCTGCAAACAAGCACAGAAATATAGCAGTGTTCATTTGCAAGGGCTGGCTGATGTTTGAAGAGGGTGGAAATATTTTATTGCTTTACCGCTTAGGAGCTCAGTCTCCACAAACAGCATCCTCTCTTGCTATGCAGGACAAGCACCAGCAAATTACACCCTTGTAACTTAACACCCACACCCCCCCTTGTCTGAACATGACATTTAATATCACAAAGGTACAAACTCATCCTTACAGCTTTCCCACGCCCCTTCCCCAGCTTGGGGATGCAGCAGAAGTAACAGAGGAGGTACACAGCACAGACCTCACTAGCAAGGACTTGTTGTGCCCAAATTGCTCAGTCCCTGGGTTCTTTTGGAATACCATCCCACTTTATCTCACAGTAAGCAGACCTCAGCAAACACAGATGGTATGCTCTGCCCTCGGACTCCAGCCAGGCCCTGCTGCTCACCGCCTTGCAAACACTGCAGGTTGCTTTTAAAGCAGGGACACCACTTGCACCATCCTTCTTCCAGAGCTGAAGAATTTGCCATCCCTTCCAGGACACGTTACCAACCACATAATGATGGGCCTCAGTGACTCTGTTCATTCCTGGGTATCTTCAACCATCTCCTCTCATAACCTTCCACGCCTGCGGGTCCCTGACTTCCCTAGGACCCAAATGCTGTGCCCCTCTAAGCATCTCGGATTTTAACGCTTGACTCCAGCCTGTGTGGCTGCCCAGAAGTCATGCTCACAGAGTTCAGAGCAGAGCAGAAACTAACTGATACTACTTGACAGCATCATAAGCCCCCCATGACCATCTACTCTTTGTCCACAAAGGCTGCAGTAACGCAAACACAGGCAGCACAGAGCAGAGCTGTCATCCTGCTCCCCATCAGGGATGCTGAACTCACATTCATTAAAGTCGTGGTAACATTTTTCTCCTACAAATACAAGGATAAGAGGGAAGATACATGTTTCATGGTGGAAAAAAAGGAACATGCCTAGGGTGATGTTTTTCCTTCCTTACAACTGTTTTCAGCATGCAGCTGCTACAGTAGTATCAAAAAGCGCATCAGCTAGCACAGCAAAAACCATGCTGTTGCTCTCCTCTGTGATAAAACACTTAAAAACATTGCTTAATTACACACAGAATAATAAGCGGAAGCAAACTAGGGCAAATAATTCCTGCATGATAGATTGGAACTGTAACGATTTACAAAAAAACCCCAAAACCCACACAGAAAGGCAGGTTTTGTGAACTACGGCAGAGCTTTTAAAACAGCATTTAAGTCAGACCAGCCCAGAGCTCCAATACTTCTACAGTTCTTTGTAAGCTGAATAAATCCCAATTAAAGGGGAGGTATACAGATTGTTACAACAATAATTTTTGCAGACATGTGAAAAGATAAAATTGACAATTTGCATATGTTGATGCAGACATTTCTAATTATAAAAAAATTCCCACATAGATGTCTGTAACAGGGTGCTGTGACCATGAATACTTGACTACAGGGAAGCAGCGACTGATAATTTTTCTTTCTTTTAAGGATCAGAGACTCACACCTTTCAGCAAACCAAACTGCCTCCGGGACTCCTGACTTTCCCAGCAACACATCCTGTGAAACTGGATGTCAACACATGAACGGGGGCAGAAGCAAGCCCAGTGCACATCCCACCTCTGCCCTGCAAACACACCCCCTGCCTACAGCACAGTCACTGAGACACTGTAAAAACACATAGGTAAAACAAGAATCAGAAGTTTTGGTGGGCTGAGGGTAGAATGAAAGGGTTTTTAAAAGGCACCAACAGCTGTAGAAAATCCTGGAGAACTGCATGATGAAATTAATCCCACGAAAGCTGCCTCTTAACATTAACAGCTCAGCTGTGATGTGACCACTGTGCAGAGATAGAAAAACTTACTCTGAAAAAGACAGGTATTTTGGAGGAAAAAAAAACCCTTTGTAGGCTTCACCAGAATAGATTGTGTGGCAGCACCATGCAATAGGCTTATTTCAGACTACACTGCTAACAGGCTGTTCTTTTGAACTAAAATGTTCTCATTCAAGCTGCTGCTAAGCCAAAGATGTGGGGAAAATGGTGGTATGAACACAAGAGGCCAACCCCTTCCCAGAAAAGGGGAAGTTGAACCCTGCGTGCTGTGAATTTTCTATTATAAGTACCAATCTGCAATCACTGGCTTGTACTTCCCCCCCCCCACCCCGCTTTTTAAAATGCAGGCTTAATTCAGTTGCTGAAAACTGGATTAGGCCTGACTAGCTTTTTTGCTTTCTGAAAAAAATCTACTCGTGACTGGAAAACTGCACTTTACAAACTAGTTCATGCCCTGAAAAAATATTTGTATTTTAGCAATAGTCACTTATTCCACCTAAGACAGTGGCCTTAGTCTCAGCGTAGGCAGGAGATGTCCTTCTCCAGGAGAGCACACACTAGAGCAGACAGGGCAACAACGGACAGGATGGAGATCACTGGAGAGCCAAGGTGGGGACAAAATCCAGGTTTCCTTGCTTCCCTTGCTTCCCAGCCACTGCTTTCTCCTCCAGAAAAAGAGCTGGCAACCCACAGCTTGCACACAAAACGAGACACATGGGTAACTGTGATTGCTGCAGCTCCCACTGGTTTGTGAAGTTGGTGCAGTCTGGGAAAAGCTTTTTTACTTTGTAGTGTGTGCTTCTGCCAGAGGCACGTGCATCCATGTCCTGCTGAACACGTGACTTTGCTGGTGCCCTCCTCTGGAGTCGCAGATGCTCAGGGGCACAAAAGGACCCCAAATCCCAGTGGCACCTGACTGCACACACTCAAAACCCAGAAGGTGATAGTGGATGCCCTGCTCAGGCCTTGCTCTCTCCTTTGGGAGGGAGGAATACAAACTGACTTCTTCCAAGCAAGATGATACATAAACAATCCATGCAAGATACAGTCATATTCATCAGCAAATGTTCTGAACACCCACAGAGGGGCTGATCCTCTGTCCAACACCCTCCATTGGCGGCTTCCAGGGGCAGCAAGCTCCAAAATAATAGTCATACACCCTGTCAAAATGATCTCCTTTAATCAGTGGTGTGTTTAGTGTTTACTCCTAGGGTGGGTACTTGCATGATCAGAAGAGAGAAATAAAGACCAACAGACTTCTTATGAGGGAAACAGAAATGCTATAAAAACATTCATTCTAATTAGTTTAAGTACTTGTCTGGGCAACTCATTGAGTTCTCATCATTGGACTAAATTAAAGTCACTGGATGTAAGTAATTTTTCATATTTAGTTTTTATCCAGCATCACGTGGTAGAGGGACAAGAGACTCACAGACACAAAATAAAAATTATCTGTATGCCATCTGTATTTGTCTTTTATTTTATGCAGGAAAAGAATAGTTTATCCTGTTAGAATTCAGCTTAACTTCTTTTCAGATATGCCTTAAAGAGCAATTTTTTTCTGGGAAAGGGTGGGTATGTTAAAGTAAGTATTCTTTGCTTAGAACAATTTTTAGTATTCATTTCTTATTTTTTAGATCAAATATTTTAACAGCAACATCTGGTCCCCTTTCTCTTTCATGTTATCTGCCATTCCATAACACTGCCACCTAGACAAGGAACAGCTGTACACATTTCCAATGTAACTATATATTTTATATATTATTACATATTTTCTCTCTTCAGCTTTATTGCTACTATAGAGACACTCTAAGGTAAATTTCTTCCAAAGCAGAAAGAAGATGAGCTGTGACAGAATCAAGACATTTGATTTCTTTACTTTGCTTATAAAACTTTAATCAACAGTGCAGAAGTTTTCCTGCTTTAGTACTTCTTACACTACCTGTATCCCTTCTCATATTTTTCTGCTCTGGGAACCACAGCATCCTGCCTTTAGTCAGTTGCATGTCAACATTTTCCAAATAAAATTATCAAGGCACTCAAATACTTTAACAGGTGAATTGCAAAGGGGAAAACAAAAATCACATGCACATTCTAGATTTCCCTCTTACAAGGCTGCAAGATAGAAATGATCTCTGAATTTCTCAAAAGAAAACCCCAAAACCTTTCACTTCTCAAGAAGTAGCCCCTAGAGCCCCCCATGTCTTGGCTCTGACACATACATGGCACACACCACAGCAGGAAATGGGAAAAAGTGCCCAGAGGGGAGGGGAAAGAGAGAGGGCTGAGGCCACATGACTGTTTTGGTGACCACTTCCAAGAAGTGTTTAGATTTGAGGGAAAAACAAAGGAGAAGAAACTTCTGTCACCAGCATATTACGTCTGAACAAGACAAGCCATACACAACACCTATGGGAGGTCTGGCCAACTCTATTTGACAATATGGGAAGCGGCATCTCCATCAGCCTCATTCACCACTGAGGAGCACTGAAAGAGTCTACAGAACTCCCAAGAGAGGAAGGAGATCAATAATTAACAGAAAACATTAGTAACCCGTGTGTCTATAGCTGCACAGCTCCCTGTTTGACTCATTCATGATGTTTTAGAAAAACGGAGATGGTTTGTGATTTCTACAGCTGATGAATCACTGCACCTCTTTCTTCCCCCCACAAGGGCTTCTCTGTGTATCTTCACATTCCCCAATGAGAAGTGCAGATGAGAGGATAACGTGCTACAAGCAGAGTGGCATAGTGTCCCCTCCCACAGGATGGTTTTACCTGTGGCCCACAAGCACTGCTGTTCTGTCCCCACTTCCCTATCCACTCGCCTACACGTGGGTGAACTCAACAGCTATCGCTTCAAGTCATCCTGACTGACACTGCTTACACAGTCTGAACCTCTGCACTATTGGGAATAGCTTCAGTACACAGTAATTTTGCCATTTAAAACATCAGGTCTGGCTTATAAACTGTAACAACTGAAAACACTAAGTTCCTGAATGGAAACTCTTGAGCTACAGTACCAGATGCTGTTGAAGGAAGAAGTCCAAAAACTGGGTTTGGGGTACAAAGCTGTGTCTTGCAGCCCACCACACTGAATACTTGCACAGTGATGAAATGGAAACATTTTACCTCAATACTTCCAGAAGCAGGAATTTCAACATATCTCTTTCAAAACAAGACCACTCCTGGAAACTGCCACATGAATTTTCACAGAACCTGAACACCCAGTGTGACCTCCAAACTCAGCCAGGGGATACCAAACAAACCTAGTATCCAAGGCACTTCAGGGCAGCTCCAGTTTTAAGCACATGAAGAGTCAGCTGTTGGCCTAATTCTTACAGTTCAGTGACCTGCTGAACCGAGGAGGCAAACCTCGGACATTCCATGTCAAAATACCATGTGCTGTTTGCCATGCGCAAGCAGACCCCGTAGAAGATGCAGACACCCATGCTGCCTGTGCCCAGAACCAGGTCTGGGCTCCCACTCACTAGACAAATTCAGATGAATGACCTTGAAGTGCTGGCAGATGATGCACATGTGTTTCCCAGCCTGGATCTCTATTTAGGAGACTCCTGTCTGATACAGATGAACCCCTATATTGCTAGGAAAAGACATCTCCTTCTTTGAACCTGGCACAATTTTTTCACTACTATAGCCAGACCCTAATCTCCTAGCCAAGACAGAGACAAAAAGCAACACGTGGGAAAGTTGTCTGCTGCTGGTTAAGAGGAGTGAGATGCTTGGAAGAATTGCATAGGCAGTGCTTTGCATCAGTCTGACCTCCTCGGCTTCCTGGTGATGAGCAGATTTGGTTCAACTGAGGGGCACTGCAAATATCTTGGTGTAAATAATTTTCATTCACTCTCATCTCATCACATTTTACATTATCTTTTGTTGTGCTCTACTTGCTTAAAGAAAAGGCTGTTTTAAAAGTGGCCTTGTATCAGACCATGAAAAACGTAAGTTCCGCATTGAGAGGCTTTTGTTCTCTAAAAGCAATGACATGACTTCCACCCACCATGTAAAACAAGTATCTTTTTTAGGTCCTTTCCCCTCATGTAGGAGTCTGCCTCAGATAGTTAATGACCCGTGGTGATCAGAGGATCCCACTGGTCCAATATTTGGAGGCTTTACAGCTGTTAAGACACCTATCCTCACAGCAGGCTTGTGAATTAAGGCACTGCTATTATTCCCATTGCTCAAATGGGCAATTAAGGCATGAAGAGAGCAAGGCAGAGGCTTTGCTAAATGGCCAAGTCAATTTACAGCTTGCTGCCACCAAAACAGGGTAGCACAGTGCAAAAATCATGCCTTACCGAGGTCTTCAGCAGGGCTGGAAACGGCTTGGAGGTTTTTGGTTACTGCTCCAATCTCCAGTAAATTCAGGTTATCCTCCCAGCTCACAAGTGGAAAACATTTAACAGCCCCTGCGAAAGCAGCTGGTACTCTTAGATTAGGTCCCAGCAAAAAAGCACCAAAGTCGCAAAACCACCACAACTTTCTCCAGGAGGCTCACGGGAGGAAGCAAAAGTCTAAAGATAAAAGGTCTGAACTCTTCCGCCTTCTCTCAGAAATCACTCACTGGGCCAGGTGCACATACACAAGAGAGAAGCCTCTCAACTGAGGTTGCTAAACCTCCCCCTGTCCTCACAAAAAATAAAAGCTACCTTCCTCTGCAGCTGCTGCAAAGCATATCATTAGCAAACCACACCAATTCCTCCTGGTCTTCCTTTGCTTGAATCATACAGTTCAAGAACTCTTCCACTTTTTGCCAAAATTCTGAACAAAACAAGTATTTTAGGGAGGGTTCCCATGTGATGGAGATCTTCTTGTGACAATCCCATCTCACACGAAGTCTGTGGGCACCATCAATACACTTGTTCTCTCTCTCTCTGGAGGCCCTGGATGAGCTGACCCACACCGTTTTCAGTCAAGACCGTACATTTTTTTCTGCTTCTTGGTGATACAAGCTGAGCATTCCTAGCATGCATCACATTATTCCTTGCTCAGTTCCTCAGTCAGCTTTGAGATCAAATGTTGAAAGAAGCGACCATCTAAAAGATGCTTAGTTACACTGCTTTCTGTCATTTTAATCACATGCTGTGCCGGTGCCTGCTGAAGTTGTTTTACTACATCTGCATTACTTAATCTCTTGCAATTCCCACTCAGATCACCTCTACACATAATTTCCCCCTTATTACCTTCAAGTTTTATTTCAGCACTGTGAAAACAAAGTGTATTTAATAATTTCTCCTTCTCTTAGTAAGCACCCAGTCCTCATACAAATACAAAACACTTTGTTTTAGTGTAATCCTATATACTGTGTCACAGAGAACCTACCACGTGTTCCACAGTAGAGGATGAGAGACAATAAATAGCAAGTCCAGCAAGATCTTTTTGAAACATTTGCATGCTTTCCTTTCACTGCAAATTACAAAACATTTCTCTCAGCTTACTGAGCATTTAAGGCATCTAATACAAGACCAAGACACCAACTACTGTCTACCATCAGAAACCAGCTGAAGCATCACTGATGTTCCAGATGTCTACACCTTATGAAGTTTGAAATCAAAAGCTGTTTGAAGTTATTCACCAAGTGACACTATTCTAATTTCTTCAGTCGTCCAACAAATATGCTCCCAATCAAATATTTATTTTCCCTAGGAAAATCACTGATTATAAATATAATCTTTAATTAAAACCCCCCAAAACCAAACAAAAAGCCCAGAGTTAGAAAGCCTTTCAAAACTGTGCTTACTTATGGGGAAAAGACCTGTCTTGCCACACAGGACGCTGAGGTTTCAGGTGGGTATGTACAGTTTAAGTGTCCCTATAAGCACTATCAGGCAGGCACGCAAACGCCATTTTTCCACTGGAGATCACGGGATCGAACAAGCTTCCTCTTCCTCCCTGCAGCACCCGTGGCTGCCGCAATTTGTCACAGGGCAGAGCCACTGCCCTCTGTGCACAGTAACAGTTTTGCTGCCGGGAGAATTTGGCATGGCCACAAAGGACCTTTGTCCGTGCCAGAAGTTGAGCGCACAATGCAATCCTTCCCCCTTGCCACACAGAGTTGGGTTTCCGTAGCTCGGTTAGAAACACTCCCCCAGTGACTGTGACCCACAAACCCAAACACTGTCCCCCTCCCCAACATGAGATCCTTCTCCCCATATCAAGTGCTGCAGGCCAGCAGAGACAGGGGAGCGGTCGCTTCTCTTGGGAGCCTTTAATTCTGGTGACTTCAACCCAGACTTGCTGCAAGGATGAGTCTGAGCCAGTGCCAGAGCTCTCCCCTCAGTCTCTCTGCACAACTTTTTCTACTTGGATACTGCAAGACCATCTGAATGTAAGGCTCTCCAATTTCCAGGTATATTCTTGTCTTCAACAGGCCAGAAATTTGGCAGACAGATCTGATCTCACCTAACAACATGTGATTCTTTTGTGCAACATTTCTCTGTGTTTGATCTGCCAGCCTATGTGTGAATGCATATATATAACTTTTTTTTTTCAATGTAGCAGCTCTGAATTTAGCCTGTCCTACCTTTCCCTCAACTGGCCCTTGAAATGAGGGTCCCTAGGCCAGGACAGGAGCTGCCAGCACCTTGGAGCTCTAGGAAAGGATGCCAGCATGGAATGTAGGGGACAGAGGATGAGCACACCCCAACACTTTGCTGCTGGAAAAAAGTGAGATTTAGCAGGATGCAAATGTCTTTGCACTTTCATTTCACTCTGGAAATAAAAAGAGGAAATTGTTACTGGATAATTCACAAACTATTTAATGTTCCAGTTCAAAAGAACCAGGGATTCTTCTGGAAATATACAGTGGAAGAGAGTGAAAAGGATCCTTGGAAGTAAATAAAGTTTCATAAGACCTGATAAGTATTTAAAAAATAGCAGGAATTGACACAGTTGTAAATACAATCAGATTAGCACAAGCCATGTCTTTAGAGACTTTCTCCCCAGCACATGCCACAAAGAAGGACATGCTTTGTTTCTTCTACTTCTCATTTTAAGCATCAAGGGATGCTGATCAAACCAGTTCCTACTTTCATAACTGAGTTTGATCAGGACCATCCATAGCCTGGATGCTTTGGCACAAAACACCCCTAGAACCCCCCTTACAATCCTAAACCACAAAACAGACCATGTTCACCTGAAAAAATTATTAACGTACTGAGGAATAAAATGCCAGGGAAAACAACAACAACAGAAGAACTGGCTAAACCTCCCATTCATTCATTTCTTACCAGTGGAAAGGTTTACCATCAGAACACCTAACTATGACAAAGTACGCTTGGCAGTTGCCTCCTCCCACACATTTTAATCCCAGCACACTCACTATTCCCAGCTCTGGAGTCAGCGCAGGCATCAGCCTCTCTGTCTCCCTGGTGCCTGGATTTCCCCTAGGGCTACTTCATAGCTCCTCCAGATGAAGAAACTGTAACAATGATGTTTGAGCAATACTTGAGAAATGCAGAAAAGGAGGAGAACTGCTCCATAAAACTGTTTCTCACCGAAGGGTATTTGTTTAAATCTTTTTTTAAAGAATTTTTTAAAACTTGGTTTCTTCTCCTCCTGTTTCTGGGATGCCAGGACCAGGCCTGCAGCAGCATGCCCAGGGCTTATGCTCACCCCCACCCTCTCTAGCCTCTTGCTCGCCTCCTTCCTGCTCTCTCCTCAGAACTGCAAAACAGGCTCCAACCATCCAGTCATCAAAACCCAGTGTGACACTAATATTAAGTAGTTCTTTGCCAAAACACGTGTGCTCCTTCCAAGGGAAAGAACAAAAAAAAAATCCTCAATGATATAATTTCAAGAGACACTGATTCTGTGACCAGCTTGTGTTAATTTAGATGATTACCCGGTTTTAAAACGTTTGTGAAAATTCTCTCAAGAAGAAACAGCCACCAAACACTCCACCATGAACTCTGTGTGATGTGGCAGTTCTTTCCATGGCAACCCACCAGCACCAAGCGCGCTTTTCTCCACAGACTGCTGCACAGCGAAGGAGGGCACGGAAAGAGCCTGATGTCACTGCCATCCTGGCAGTCCTGTCAGCCCTGGGAACCAAATACACTGGGGAAAGGCAGCACTTCCACAGACTCGCTGCTGAAACGTGTCGTAGCTACTGTTAACCAGCTGCTCTGTCATTTGCAGGTTGGTTGGTTTGCTTGCTTTGTAATGCCCAATCAATCTATTTTGTTTCCTAAACAGCATGAAATATTATCCTTGTAGTCCCAAAATCGTTCTCCACACCAGAAGGGAGTGGAATTAAGGCAGCTGGGCCATGCTCTCAGATGGTCTCCACAAGCAACAGCAGGACGCTCACTGAGGGCATCTCCTTTTGGAGGACAGACAGACCTGCCACTGCTGTGGGGCAGCCCAGCCAGTGTGGAGGGTAGGCAGGCAGGGCACCCACGAGCTCCCTGATGTTCTGCTACGACCAACTAGACACCAGCTAGGCTTTCAAACTTATCTCTGCAATTACACATTTTCCTTCAAAACATGCCCCCTGCCCATGCTCATTGATGAGTACTTTAGCAATTCAGCGTCCCCAGAGGTATGGACGTGGGAGCTACGACCTTGTTTCTGGCTAGTCCTCAAGCTAGCCCTGTAGCCAAATCTCTTGTGTAACTACTGGCAATCCAAAACTGACCCACAGGCCAGCTCCCCAGGATTTCCTCCTGTCCACCTCATCCCAGAAGCACTCCCTCCCCATCTTATCACCAGCAAGGATGCCTTAAGCACTGTGATGATCCAGACTGGAGCAGTCTTGGGTTACTTCTCCCGACGATTTATGTGAAAGCTTAATTACACAGCAGTTTCTGAAGTTTAGGAAAAACCACGTTCCACAGCAAGAGCTGATGCTATTATTTGAAGTCGTCTAATCCCAAAATCCAAGTAAGAAGCGGAGAAGGGGACAAACAATAGTGCCATCAAAAAGGCTGGAGATGGCAGAGACTTGAAACCAGATCTCAGAGGAGCATTCATCAGCCATGACCTCTCACATCTAGCCTGGATTTCAGACCTCTTTCCCAAGAAAAGCATTAACAAAACACACTTATCTGGAGAGCTCCACACTTACGTGGAGAGCTTCAGTTTCCAGCAGATCAGCTGCCTTCTGGCAGGGAAATACTCGCCCATGAACATTCCCCACAGCAACTCCTACCTCACGACTTCTGTGATATTCGGGGAACTAGGTCAAGACTTACCGCATGCTTCTCATCTGAAAGAGGAGCCCAAGAAAAAATAATTATTGAAGTACTTTTGTCTTTTCTCCCCAAAGTTGTTCTTCTCTTCATGATTTCTTTGCCTTGTGGCAGTGATGTGTTTCTCCTCCAACACCTTTTGTCTTCTCTACGCTCACCAAAACATTCATGGAGTGAAGGAAGCTTAGGCAGAAGAAACCGGACAAACTGTTCACACAGCTCCTGACTTGTGTGGTCTCTAGAAATGCTTCAGAGAGGTAGTCCCTGCAGAGAAGGGCTGCTTTGGGCTTGAAGGGGAATTGGGCCGCACATGACCCAATGCGTTCTGTTTCCCTGCTATGTCCTGTGGACTCACAACAGAAAATTAGAGGGTAAAACTCAGAGGGGAGAGAGAGGGAAGAAACAAGAAATCCTTAAAATCCCATCCTGCTCACACAGGCCATGGGCCTCTGCTGCCCTCTTGAAAAAAAAAGATAATTTCTAAAGCAAAGTTATCCCATGTGTGGTACTGCAAGAGGAGGAAAGAGAGCCAGGAAGTGGGAAAAAGCTGCAGAGCCTGCAGTGGAAAATCCTCACCCAGTCACTCAGCAGTTCTCTTGTAACACTTATTTTAATAAAGTGAATATGATGAAACACAGCCCAATTGTACACAACACTGCTGAGAAATTGGATCTGGCTGCTGAAATCGGCTCTCAAACCCCTCCTCTCCAAATAATGGCAGTTCACATCAGTTAATTGCATCCAAACCACCCCCAGACAAGAAGGGACAGGAGAAACAAGACAGGATGGGTCACCCCACATTTGATTCATCTTCAGAGCAGGGCCAGTGTGTAAATCTTCACTGGCCTCTTTTGTCACTTCCCAGGGTTCAAACGTGGCATCTCTCACTGTTTCCTACTGATGGAAGGTGACACTAACTAAAAGACTTCAAGGGCAATGTCCATGGAACTTGGCCTTAGCTGTTGCATGAGCAAGTGAGAAAATAGCCTTAATATCAGGTATAAGACAGCAAATTTAAAAAGGGGCTCTTTTTTTCTCATAATTTGCTTTTAATTCTAGACCTTATTCTTTTAAAACTAAATTCAAACAAGAATAGACAGACTTTACTCCTTTTGTGGAATAAATCAGCCCAGCTGCTGAGGTCAGTGTTTTTAGACCAACACATGAAAACAGAAGATGTGTCTGAGGAAATTCTGTGCTGGCTGATTCATTCTTTAGAAAGGATGAAGAACAACCATCCTGGCATGTCAAGTTTGTTCCTTTGAAGGATAAAAAATTTAGTGTTGGTATCAAGATAACAGGAACTGGAGGGGGAAAAATAAAGCAACCCTGTCCAGACTGCCCTGAAATATCTTCTCAGGCTTTAGATGCTAAATAACGAAATAGCCTCCATGGTTCATCGAGTTTGCCCTGAACAGAAGTGAGGTGAAAGGCATTCTTCCTCATTCACATCTTGCATGGTGGCTCAGCACTGCTGCTCTCGCCATGTCCCCTGCCACAGACAGGCACAGAGAGACCAGGGCAGCAAAGGAAGAGAACCACAAATTATACGACCAACTGAAATGT
Organism: Dryoscopus gambensis; assembly: GCA_013389985.1. Taxonomy (NCBI): domain Eukaryota; kingdom Metazoa; phylum Chordata; class Aves; order Passeriformes; family Malaconotidae; genus Dryoscopus; species Dryoscopus gambensis. The sequence goes on along the minus strand of WEIT01015989.1, from coordinate 121,709 downwards.
TTCCAGATGGAATCCACACCTTGTGTTTCAGTGGAAACAAAGCACAGCCTGAAACCTGTGAAAACAAAACTGCACAGCAAAAATCCATGAAAAGCACAGTATGAGAGAAAGAATGAAAAAAGAAGAGCACTCAGATTTCATTCAGATTTGGAGAAATCAAGAGGGTGATGGTGGAGAAAAAAAAAAAGAAGTATTTTCTTCTTGGACAATCCCATTTCAAGGTGCAGGTACACATACACACAATGTGTATCAAGCTATACAGAACCAGCACATGCCATCGCTATTTCCTCAGGGTGTAAATAACATCAGGAAAGAAACAACTTTTGACCTGGCCCTCTGCTTGCTTTCAGTCCCAAGTGACTCGTAAGAAGGGCTGTCTGAAGATGCTCAGTAGCAGGTCAATCTTTCCCAGCAGGTAGGAGAGCTATAAATCAATTGCTTTAAAACAGGCAAAANAGCATCTTTTTCCTGACACTTCAACAAGAAAAGGAACATTTTAACTTTTCATCCTGATTCAGGAAGGACTATATTTTTTTATTCATACTTTCCCAACAAAAAAAAAAAAAAGAAAAATAAAAAGAAAAAACCAAACCAAAAGACCCCTGAGGCTTGCTGGGAAGAAGTAAAATTGGGGAGAAAAAAAGAGGTAAGATGAAAAGAACCCGTAATCTCTTTAATGCAGCACTGAACTTCTTCTGAAGAGAAAGCACAGAAATGATAAGAAAAGGAAAGAAAGGTAAAGAAGAAAGTACCCCACTGACACTAGGTACAGATTTTTTTTTAATGGGCATTAGGTCAGCAGAGCATTTTCTATCTGCCCTTCTCAAACCAGAGCTCTGATGATGTTACATGTGCGATTTTAATACACCATTTATCCTGGTGGAACTGTAAGTTTGTTTCGTGTGTGCATGCATATGGATATTTTGACGTGTTTTCCTGAGAGGAAGGGCAATTTGTAGGCAGATAATGAAAACAGCAGGTGTCGGGTTGCACCTCTACTGGCTTTGGGGTTGCTTAGAAGAGAAAGAATTGACAGCAACAAAGGGCTAAAAGGGCTTAGAGAGAAAGAGAAGAGGAGAATGAAGAAGAAACAACTTTGCTCTCAGCCTCCTGAAGTCCTTCTGAGTTTAGCTCAAGTGGCCAAAAGGCCAGCCTTGCTGCTGTTACCAGCAGAGCCCTGGTCAGGGACTCCAGGCTTTCTTCTGCCATGCCAAATACACAGGAACTGCAGTGCCCCTCACTCCTGACCAGTTTTTAGCCCAACCTCCAGGCATGCTCATCTCAACTCAAAACCCTGGTCAAGGCAGCAATGATGAAACACTTTTTTTTTCCTTTATTTTTGTTAGTCATTTGATGATTCACATAGATAAGGACATCACAGTCTGCCTCCTTGAAAAAGTCTACATAAAAAGGAAAGACCATGATTCCATATTCTGCCTTTCTTTCAAATTCCACAGTACTTTTCCAGTCTAATTCAATAAGGACTGTGCAAACTAACTGGAGCCTGCAAGAGTTCCCAGTTAGCTGCTTGACTAACACAGCGGAAGTTAAAGAAGATTAGTTAGAAGCGGAAGTCAATGTTTAAAACACAGATTAGAGACGGATAGGTTTGGAAGCTAACTCAGAAAACCATACGCTACAACCTCAGTAATCTCTTTGATTACCATGGGTTTAGGATAGGTTGCCGTAATCAGATTAGACTATACATTCTCTAAAGGTGTAAAAGATCCCTGGAGAACACCACCATTAGTGGCAGCACCAGTTCCCTACACACTTAACTACATGCAATGCCTTCTAGTTGAATGTATCCTAAATAAATCCAAAACAAGCCCAGACTCTTCTTCTGCCCAATGATATGTAGCAGTAGTATTACCCAAAATGGTCACTGTTTCAGGAAACCTGAAGACTTCAAGAACAGCTAGCAGACCTGAAGAACAAAGCAGAAAACATCCATATCTCTATGGAGAACCTCCACCATGTGCAACACAAGTGTGTGCTACACTGGATGGTGCAGGGATTCACTTCGTCCTTGGCATGTGAAGTTGGGGTAGGAAAAAGGCACTTGGGACCCAGCAAGAAGCTCAACCTTCACAAGCTGCTGTAACAACAACCAAGGGGTTAACAATTTCCAGTGGTTTTACTTTACAAGAGGCAAGATAGAAATGGGGATACATTTTCAAATTTAATTTTACAATCCCTGAGGACTATATTCCAGGAAATTGCTCTCTTGTGTGAATATCGTTACAGCATGACATTTTGGTCACATTATGTCAGACTCTTTTTGGCACATCTGTGAGATGTGATTCACCGTATATTTAATGACATGCAACACTGGTTCAAATATATTTTACTAATACAACAAGTTAAGAAAACCTTTTTCCTTACGCTTCAGGTTACAACTTAACTCAGAAATGCCTTCACACAGTACTCATCCAATTTTAAGATCTCCCAGGCAGATTTCTGGAACTTTATACAAGAAAAGAACACGCCACCCCCCCCAAGACAGATAAAAACTGCTTTACATAAATTAGAGAAAGACAAGATACAGTTTAAATGCACCAAATCATCCCAATCCTAATACTTTCTCCAGCATTTTTGAGTTATTCATGTGAACTAATTTCTCTGTATGATTCCTAGGCAGGATTTCTATGGCAAGAAGGTGTACCCAGATCAGCAGTTTTTCTCCAACCACAATGTCACTGCTACAAACCCAAACAAGCCCCACTCCTTGTCCCAAAGGGTTTACGCACTATGTCCCTGCTAACATGGGAGTCAGAAGGACTACTAGTTATAAATTGCTTTGAAGGTTAAAAAAAA
>WEIT01015989.1:75463-118860 GCA_013389985.1 Dryoscopus gambensis | reverse complement strand
GCATATAATGTAAAAAATTATTTTAAAATAAAAAAAAAAAAAAAAAAAAAAAAAGGGTGTTAAATATTGCTGTCTTCTCCAGTCAATATACTTCAAAACTCTCTGCTAACACGATGGTAAAAATAGCAATTTTGAGCAACAAGATAGATATTCTACAATTGGTGGCTCAGGAGCAACAAGCAACACCAAGCACTACTGTCTCTGACAATAGCCCCTTGCGGGCAAATCTGTTCTAGGGTTAAACCATCAAATTTCAACTCATGCAGTCAGACAGATTTCGTTCAAACCCTTCAGGCAATGAGCTGAGTGTGCCTGTACCCTGCAGAGGGCAAAGAGCAAGTGGTATCCACCAGAATGACACCAACCTTTGCAAAGGGAGGACCACTCTCCTGGACTTCCTATGAAACACAGCTCACCTCGGGTTAATTGCTGCTGTGCTGAAGGTTTGTGTGCACAGAGCAATCTGGCACCCAGCCTCTGCTGAGGAGGGACTCAGAGAAGGGGATAAGGAGCAACAGAGGAACCAGGCACCTCCAGTAACCCACACAGGGAAGGATGCACAGACTGCCAGCCTGTGTGCATCTAGCCATGCTGTTAGCCACCTTTTCGATCAAGTAAAAAAAAAAAAAAACAAAACAAAACAAAAAAAACACCAAACCAAACCAAAAAACAACAACTCACCAAATTCACTCACTGGAATACAAAGCCCTCCCACCCCCAGCTTCCAATTACCTGGAATAAAATCCAGCCTGTGTAAAGCAGACACAACCTAATTTTCCTATGTGTTCTGTACTCAAATCTCCAGTGTTATCTGGGTCTGTGCCACCATCCCAGCTGAGGCTCCCACCAGCAGGAAGAGCCAGGGAAAGCCCCAGGACACACCGAGAGGTCTTCACAGAATGCCCTGGCCAGAAAATAGACGGCTGGCTCCTTGGCTCAAACAGATTTGGGAGTATCTAAAAAGGAAAGTGCAGCTAATTACATGAACTCTTTGAACATCTCTGTTTCCTGTGAGGTGACCCAGGGTTGTCCAGCCTTTCAGAGTTCTCAGGACTGAGTGTTTGAGGAAAAGCAGAGGCACAGAGTGCTGTCAGACAGTGCCAGCAAGCTTAATCCTGGCTAAAGTCCTCTGAAAAGCAAACTGACTGAGAGCAACCAAGGAGGCTGCACAGAAGAGGGTGGATTCTCTCCCAGAAGAGACCTGGCGCTGCACAGTTGTGGCCATGACACAAAATGCGAGCACACTCACTACACAGCCCAGGAACCTCCACCTGAGCAGATACTACACTAGGACCAGACGAGGCCACAAACATGCACTGCAGGGGGCAAGAGCTGATGCATTTGGAATCTCATTTCTTGCAAAATTCTGGCATTTGAAAGTGATACAAAAGCAGCATGTGTTAAAGGAGACATTCAGTCAGCAGCCAGTTTGTATGACATCACATCAGTGCTTAGGGTGTTGAGAAGGGGTCTTGTAAAGGAACAGCTTCTAGAAAACTGCAGAGTTGTGCTGTCAATGCTGCATGTTGCTCAGAGCTCATTATGGTGATGTTACCACCATTAAATTTTCTGAAGTGTTTCAGCAGCCAGGGAAGAGGACACAACACCTGAGCCCAGTGCTCTGCTCCCCTGACATATCCCAGAGCACAGTACATAGATTGAGGAGGAGAAGCCACGGTTAACAGGTCTCTATCTACAACAAGCCTCAGAGACCTGATGGGTACAGCTATGTTTTTGCTGGCAGACAAGTAATGTGTTGCAGAAGCCAGGTATCAGAAGCAGGGACTGTGATTTGCAGGGGTAATTCACCAGCTATACCTACAGTTGTGGGGGCTTTTTTAATATTTGCTAAGTGGCAAGCCCCAGTCACTGGCAGTGGCACAATAAGCCTCCTCACACAGACCCAGCACCTCTGGGCAAGGAGAGCACGCATGGACAAGAAGAGGGAGGTGCTAGACAAGTATGAAACCAAGCCTCCATGAGCCTGAAAGCAAGCTAAGATACTGGAATGATCCCATGGCTCTCCTAACCCTGGGATGCTGCTGAGAGATGCAGCCTTGAAACTCCCCACCCTGATAAATGAGATTTTTTCATGTTTGTTACTTTTGCAACTAGCTTATGAAACCCTCAAAATACCTTCTACTTGTTTCAGTATTTAAATGCTCCTGGAGTCACTTGCCACGGGCAGCTAAATCACTGTTTCTTTCCCCTCTGCTACCACAACAGCTGTATGGAGGTCACCATCCCCCTCCTCTCCATTTACCCTGTCCTCGAGTGCACAGCTTGGCATGTACCAGATACACCCCAACTGCAGAGTGGTGCTGGGGCCATCTCAGGGGCTGAGCACAGGGGGTTTTTTCCTGGTTAGCTTCAGGCTTAAAGGACACATTGAAGCTGTTCTCTGCTGGGAAAGGAGATGCACACCACCATCCCCTCATGCTTGCCAATGCCACCAATGTGGGCACATATCATGTGCCAGGGGGTGCAAACCTGACCCCAGCCAACCCTGTCTCCTTCCTATGCTGAAAACCACTCTTAGGAATCCCCAAAAGTGATGTAAGTTATGGCAGGCTCTGAAAGCTTTACACTGCTTTTAACACACAGGGTGTACCTCTGATTTCACTGCCACCTCTGGCAGTCAGGGCTAGCACGAGGCTAATGTATGCATCAGGAGTTTGTCCAAATGACATAATTACTCATCCAGACTCAGCTGGAAAGAGATGCTCAGAGGTCCTCATGACATGCACAAAATGCACCCTTCAGATTTTCACAGACAGCAAAGGAAGGTTCTTATGGATTTTCTCTCACAAAAATGTGGCAGAATTTCTACAGTAACAGATCAAAACTTATTGCTGCTACAGACAGCCCTATGTGTTACGCTACTGCTGCAGAAATGTCTTTTCTTTTGATAACATGCACCAAAAGAAACATATTCATAAAGAAGCAACACTTATTAGAAAGGCTGCGCTCCCTTCCACCCCACAGGCACATAAAGGCTGCTTCTCACCTACTCACAAGTGCTTTCCCCTGGTGCCTTGGGTGTATTTTTAGAGGGCTGATCCTGGCTCATTGAAGTCCTCTGAAATTTTGCTACTGACTCCAGCATTAGCAAGATCAAAGAATAAAGCTGCTTCTTCTCTGCACTCCTCCAGTATCAGAAGGATGGCCTCTCCATGGCCACTCAGAGGGCTCTTTTACTGAAGGTAAAACCATTGGAGATGTTGAGGAATACACTCAGTGCAGGTAGTTCGGTGAGCAGCTGCAGTGAGAGCTGAAGATTTGAGCTCTGGGTGGAGGGAGCCTGAGGCAAGAGCTGGCATCCCCCTTTGCACAACAAAGGGCACAGAGGATCCGTGTGCAGCCAGGTGACCCCATACTCAGAGACACAGCAGAAGCCAAAAACTCAGCAGGAAGAGCCCACAGACTGTGCATAAATGCACAGATGCACATAGACTGTGAGGATGTGAAAGCCCAAGGATTCCTTTGTTTGGGGTCCCACCTCCAGAGGCACCAGTTCAAGCTGTTATTCTGTTACTGGACGGCGATTATTTTAAGAATCCAGACATTCAAGACTCTGCTATGGGAAAGCCTGGGTTGAGCTGGTAAGGAAGTCTGGTCTGACTGAGTGTGGGGAGGCAAGTGGGGCACTCCATGGCCCACCGGAACCACCCGCAGTGAAAGGGCTTCAGTCCCGGCTCAGGTGGTGTGGGTGCAACTGCCAGAGCAAATTCTGGATGGTCAGACAGGAAAACTTCCTGAACAGGAGAGTAAGGTCACATCAAGATGGGAATCCTCTGAATGTGTTACAGCAGAGCAAAAAAAACCCCAGTTCCTCTTTGCAGTCACATAGCATATATTAGCTAATACATACTCACTAGATACAATTACATATATAATATAAATCAAACACATTTTAATCCAGTATTATAACAAAGACAATAAATGCAAGGCCATTCTCTGTCCAACTGGAGCTCGAGTCTCCTCCTGTAGGAGGTGGTCTTCCCAGGCAATGCATCCCCTCCTCGCCCTTCCCTACACACACTCACAGCAGCCTCTGAAATGCAGCTGCCCCGAGCACTGCGGGGTTTGATTCATCTGTTGCAAGCCTGGCTGGATTTTAGAGCGTGGCAAACACAGCGATAGTCTGGTTTGAGGCACGCAAGCAGAAGAGTGTACTTGGAGAACTGCAGACAGGAAACGTGCCAGATTGTTTATACCTGAGTCATAACTAATGCTGACAATGAAAACTGAGTCAACTCGGAGACCACTACTGTGCTCAGCGCCTCTGTGATGCTCTACCCTAATGCCACTAACAGCACAACAGGGACTAAGCACAAATTACCCATACAAATATCACAGATCTTTCGTGTGAAACTGTTGGTGATGCAAAGCATGCATCCCCCCCATTTGCTGCATTAGGAGACAGGAGCACTTTCTCCAATACACAAGCAGACTCACAGGTCCAAGCACTCCTGCTTTCAAGACATGGGGCTCCTGATGTCCAATAGACATACTCATCAGTGAGCAGCCACTGAGAAGACAACACTACCAAAAAACTACTGATGGCAGCAAAAAAACCCAGGAAGGTCTGGAACAGGTGGAGATGGGAAGCTCCAGGAAAGTTCATTGCAATTTTTGTCACTTCCAACCTCTCTCCTCTCAATTCACCCAACTCTATTCTATGCTTATCAGGCAGACATGAAAGTTGCAGAGTACCTTTTAAATCCACTGGGACCAGTGAAGAGGAAAGCTAGCAAAGCCTGGTTTAGCTTTAAGTGGAGGGAATTGAGGGTTTAAGTGAGGGGAGAAGACTTGCTTGGTTACATGGGGATTTGTGACACATCACAGACTTGCAATGCAAGGTGTGTACATGGATCTCAAATCACCATAAAAAAAAACTCCCAAAACCCCACGACCCTTGGGCTTCATTTAGGGGGAGTCCTTGTTACTGCAGTATCCCTGAGCACTCGCCTGGGCAAGATGTACCCTTTGCTCCCACACATGGCTTTCTCCCAGTTTGGATCCACCCTTATCCTCAGGGGTGGAAAAGTCAGACCTGCCTGAGTGCACATCACAGCTCTCCAGACTACATGCAAGTCCCAAATTACTGCAAACTGAAAATTTGTATAGCACATTACACCCATACAGGGAGGCTGAGTAGTTGATGCTGAGCTGAGGACCTGATAGGTGAACTCTCTCACAGCAGTTTGTTTGCTGTGGAGCGTTTATTTCCCCTTGTAAATCACATTTCAGCTTTTCCAGTACAACTTCAGTGCACATCTACCCAAACAAAAACACAGGCTCCATATTCTACTTTTCCCCCCTCCTGATCAACCCAATTTCTCTCCTTGGGAACAGACTTCCAGGGCAGATCTGACTACCCAGACCTGCCACTCATCACAACACTCAGGAACATTATGCATCAGGGACTCCCCCAAACCACTTAGCACCCGGTCTGATTCACCACACAGACTCCTGGCACAGCCATCCCTCCCTAAGAGCCCACTGGTCACCTCTGCTCAGGGACAGGGACAGCAGAGCTCCTGACCTTCCCTGCTCCCCCATCTGCTGTACTGTCAGTATTTTGGCTATCAGCCACATCTCTCTCACCCATAACCTGGGGCCATTTCTCCTAGCATGTAGCCTAAGCAGGATTGCTATTCTGCAGCACTTTCCTCTGTATCCTTTGAAAATTTGGCCATATGATGAAAATTTCAGGTAGAAATGTTATTTCTGTACCTTCTCACAACAATTCCCATTTCAGCTACTTAACCCACTGCCTTTTGATACTCAAAAGCATCAGGGCTCAGACTTCTACCTTTGCCAGCCACCATCAACCAAACCCTTCCCACCTCCTTCCAAGGAAAGGTTCTGCAAGTTCCCTTTGGTCAGGGCTTTTGATTCAAGCCTCTCAGCCCCCCTTGTCCCTCTGAGGTAGCCTGATCACATCTGCTAACATAGCAGCACTCACGTCCTCCACTCCACTGGCAATGCCATCTTCATCCACCTGCTTGTCAGCTTCCCCCACAACAGCCACTGCCTGTTCCCCCCCCCGTGCTGCCCCTCCAGCACGGCAGGACCTCCCACCATCCCTCTGCAAAGCCTGTCCTGGCTGCTGCCTTGCAAGCCCCACGTCTGCTATGAAACCAGTAAAATTTGGATTTTGCAGTGTGTTTCAGGTCCTCGGTGGTAGAAAATAAAAAGGATTCCTTCCCAGACCTCTCAGGAAGCAGCAGCTGACACAGGTGGCTGCAAGCATGTGCTGTTCTGTAGCTGTCACTATCTACCCAGTGACCCTGCTTCCATCACAGTTCCCTGGGATCACCTTTGGATTTGTTGAGGTTGCCATCAGCTAGCAGAGGAGTTTAAAAAGATATCAAAGAGTTTAGCAAGAATTATGGGATGCAATCCAGAAGGATTTTAATGAAGTGCCTAACACACCCATACTGCTTGTTGTATACTGCAGCAATAACATTATCACTCTAATTTTGGTCATAACAACACACCTGCAGTGTAAATAGGAAGGAAAGCCTTAATTCTCTTCCTGGCTTGCTAGAACTGTTTATACAAATCTCTAGCACCTTAGTTTACATGCCTGGGGACTGGTTTTGCATCTCCTTCTGAGTTGTTAAATCCCAGATGCCCAGCTGTGAGCAATGTGTAGCAGAGATTAGCCATGCTGCTTTGGAAGGGGCACCTGACACTGTGTGACCAGAGCAGTGTGACAAGCAAGGACATCCTGCAGCCTGCAACAGTGTTATGGACCACTTATAGAAATTGTATAGAAGATGTTTGGTCAGGGTGGCATTCCTCTTGTCTACTTTTTCCCATCTAGTTAACAGCTCTGAGTTAAATGCGGAGAGAGACAATTCTGAGGGCTACACTTGTGACCTGCCTCAAACATCTGTCCTAAAGCAGGGTGAAGTATCTCTGGAAATGTTACAGTCTTTCAACTGATGCTGGAAGTGCTTAGACAGCTACTACAGAATAACTGTAGGCAGCTAGGGTGAAATGCATACTAATCCATCTCTCCAGGTTTACTTTCACTCGTTTGTAAAATGGGATAACAGCACCATCCCAGACTCTCTGAGAGTGAGATGCAGAGCTGATGAATCCCCTGGTCCTGGCCAGCCACCCCACTGATACGTGATGGAGGTAAATATAGCCTCAGACCCATCTGCATAAGTCAAAACCCTACACACCCTTCCCCTCCCCTCAGGAAATAAAGGTGTTATCTTCCAAATAAGGTTTCAGTAAAATATTAAGGAATATGATGTGAATAGAGACTATGTGTGCAATATTGAAGTTAATCACAGGAAATAGGGGCTGGAAGGGAATCCCATGAGAGCGACACATTTATTTCATTATTATATCACAGACGACATTAAGCATCCACTGAGTCCCTCAAGGCAGAATTCTTGCATAAAAAGCATCCCCACTTACCAAGCATGATAGAACCTGCAACTGTTCTATAAATAAAGGTTATTTACAAAGAGCTGTTAAATATTTATTTTTCTCTGGAGACTGAGTTCTCTGTTCATTTGTCTCCACTGCAGAATCATTTGGTATCAGGGAGCAGAGGAGCTCACCTAAAAAAAGACTAGGAATCTGTCCAGAGCCTGATCTGGACACAGCACCAGCCTCCTCCACAAGCTGGCGAGGGAAAAGCATCCAACCCGACACAGAGGGAACATGAAGCAAACAAAACAGGAATGATCTCATTCAGGAGGCAAAGGTAGAAGAAGGAACACCAGTGACACAGCAACGATTAATAAACGCTTTCACACTGCTTCGTCCTTACAGAGCTGCCTTGGCACTGTACATTGAGAGAAGTGACAACCTTCAATTGTGAAGAGTAACTGCAGATTTGCATTACATTTGCTTTGTGTCTTAGGAACAAGAATACATTTCTCACAACCAATAAATTAGTGATTTTTTACTTTTTTTTTCTTTTTGAAGCTGACAAATCAGAGTGGGGGACACATGACATGGGCTCAACCAAAAGAAACCATGGCTCTGGAATACACTTCACTGCTAACCCTTTGTAGTAGTAATTGTAATAGTTCTTACTCCAGCTTGCCAAAAGCTGAGTTTTAATTAAATATTAAAAAGCTATTTGTTAAAATAACGTTTCCATAGCAACTAGAGAAAGCTAAAATACCCTGGCGCTTCTGACTCACAGCATATTAATCAACCACCAGCTATTATATAATGAGCACCTCCCTGCAAGCACCAGCAGGAGCCACGGCACAGAATGCCTGAATCCAGAGCCGGACCCTGCTCTCTGTGTGCTTGCTGCCTGCTCCCAGCACAGGCAGGGCTGGGGAATTATCTGGGCTCAGCTCAGGAATCATATGCCCAAATATTTTGGGGAAGCCATGCTGGAGCCCTCAGGGTCAGTATGTCCCTGTGGGGGCACTAAGGGGGATGGCCCTGGGCAAGGGGAAGTTCTGGCGAGGGGCACACATGGACGGTGGCTCCCCACATGCCTGCAGCAGTGACAGGCTGAGGTGGCTCCTTCCCAGCAAGCCCCAACCACCTACCTCTGGTGCTTGTCTTGCAAATGCAGTGCTCATACCAGATCTATTTCTGTAATTTATTTAATTTTTTTAAAATTATTGGAATTATTTTTTGCAGCAAGCACCTTCCTACTATTAGGCCAACTGTGCAAAACTCTGAAGGAGTGATTAAATCCTGCAGGGGCAAACAAGCTCTGCTGCTCAACCAGAAAAGCTTATTTTACAGATTCAAGAAACAAAACAAAATAAAGAACTGCAAACAACCACTCCCCCATCACATCTAATCCCCCCAAAAGATGAAAAAACCCTTCTATACTCTATTCATGCACCACAAGAATGGCAGCCTCAGCCATCCAGCAGTCAAAGCTGGCTGACATGTGGCTGCTGCTGGCCCTCACTGCCAGCCTTTGGGAGGCTTTGCCCTGGGGACACAGCTTGTGTTAGAGGCAGTGGAATGTCTCCCATTGCCTTGTCCATGAGGAGCATCACCATGTGGTCCGCAGTGATGGGAACAGTTGCAGAAGGGAGTTCAGCAGTTGAGGCCAGAGCAATATTACCTCAGGGGAAGAGCAGCGGGAGGGAGAAGTGCAGCTACGTTGGTCAGATGGAATTGGAAACCACCTTCCTCCCCCTCAGTGACCCAATTTTTTGCTTTTAAGCCCCCTCCTCTTTTTTTTTTTCCAATGGAAACTAAATACCTAACCACACAGTTATTAACCGAAAGGAATGTGATGAATATTACCGCATTTGTATGCCAGCTTCGGTTTCCTGCTGCTTTGTTTGGGTGTCACAGACTGTGGCTATGACAACCACAACCAGTTATTGGACTGATGTCATTTGTGACATCATACTTAATGGAAAAGAAAAGGAAGAAGAGAGATTATCAAAAATTAAAAGTATGAAGCAAGATCCCAAAGGACCACCACACTGGGGCTGCTGGAGAGCCAGGCAGCAGCAGTCCCATCCTTACCAAAGCCCAGGCAGCACTCATCTCTTGGGAAAACCTGCCCTGGGCTGCAACATGAACTGCAGATTTGCAATTACATGAAAGAAATCCCCTCACCCCTTCTTGTCTGGGAACTGTAATGGAGGCTTTGGGCTACGCCTCATCTCTCCTGACTACATTTCTCCTGCCCTCCAACCAACTTCTCCTCCACATCTTTATCCTTCAGTTAGAATAGTATTTCCCCCCTCTTTTTAAAAATAAAACACAGTCTGTCCAAAATTTCCAGACAGTCACCCAATCGAGTCCTGGGAGAAGGAGCATTGATTTTGTGAGGAGTGCACTGTTTGGAGAGGTGGCTTTGCTGGTGACAGTTTCAGTCTTTCAGGGCTGCCACAGCTGGAGCCCAATCTCTTGCCCCATGTAAGAGTAAGGAGGCAGCGCCACTGTTGCATTTGGCAAAGCTGTTTCTGTACATAGTGCTGGCACTCCTAAGACTCACTGTTGTCATTTTCTCTACAGAAAATGTTTGCAAATTCACTGCTCAAGCTCCAAGTAATAAAAATAACCCCAAATCCCTCTAAATCTCATATGATAAAAAAATAGTTTATTGCAACAAGTGTTATTTTTTAAAGTTATACATCCAGAATCTTTGACATAAATGAGTTGATTTTTCCAAGCTACTTTTGCCCAAAGGACAGCTTCTCTGTCCTTCCTGCTGCGCCTCTGCAGTCCAACATTACAGCCTGCCCTGGGCATCCTGTGATCTGCAGCCACGTCACCAACCTGTCCTGACACAGAGCATCCTGGGGTGGGAGAGCAGCCACACAACCAGGCACCAGCTGAGGATGCTTCTCCTCCAGCACACAGGACCTTGAAGGAACCCCTCCCCTGCATCCTCCCAGGGCTTGGTCCCCCACCAAGAGATGGCTCTGCCTTGCACTGCTCAGAGAACAAAACTCCGTCAGGGCAATCCTGCCCATAATAAAGTGGGTATTGCTTTTAAATAGCAGGTCAGAGACGCTGCCTTACAAGGGGATGGTGTATTAAAGCCTAATAGGTGAAGCAATCGCCACTTGTAGCTTGCTCATAAATGTCCCCAAGCCCACTGGAAGTGGCAGGAGCTTCCCAAACCAACACCTTCCCCGACAGCTCATAACACAGTGTGTCAGGTCTTGGTCTAGGCCCCTCTGCAAGGGTGTCAGTCAGAGCCACCCCAAGCCACTGTTGCAACCCACACTGCCACCCCCCACAGGGGACAGGCACCTCTGGGAGCAGCCGCTGCCAAATTTCACCTCCAGATGCTGGCAGGCAGAGAAAGGGCAATGACAAGAAAGCTCTTTTCCCTTCTCTCCCTCAATTCTCTTACAGAACAACTGATCCTGAAGCATTTTGCAGGTCAATACTGCAAGAGGACAGAGAGAGCAGACATACAGGAGCCAAATTCTTCCAGCTCTGGGTTTTCCTAAGCTTCTGAGCAGGAGATAAGTTTCTCAGTCAGCATTGTCCCACTGCAGCCATTTCACGCTCCCCAGTTCCTGTCATGTAGCCAGATGTGAGAAGACAGGTAAATGGGAACTTGCAGTCTCCTTTCATTGCTGACCTGTGACTACATCTTGCTGCAGTAATTTCAGAGCCATCTGAGACCATATACCAGCTGCCTGGGGAGCTTCCAAGGAGGCTACTCTTGGCTTTATCTCTCATCCTCTTAATACAGCTATAATATATCAGACGCACCTGTGGATTACATGCCTGCATCAGCAGTGCTGTTTTACTTTGACTTAATGACACAGACAACATCTACCTGGGACCAGCAAGTCCTCCTTTGAAGAGCAGGGGCAGCTCCCCGTGTTCAACCCCTTTGTAGAACCAATCACCACAGGGGTCCACTAGGACGTAGATTCATTAGGACCTGAGAAAACGCTTCCCAGATTTCAACACTACCTACCTAACAGAAAAACAATCAAGTTTTGTTTTTGAGATAAGCAAAGAGCTTTTCTAGCATGTGGATATACTTTGAGAGACACAATATATACACATGGCATATTTCTGCTGAATTTTCTAAACTTAAATTGGTATCTACTCTTTTCATCACTCTGAAGCCAACACAGCTGTAAAAAACCAGAGTCCAGAGCCCACCCTGTGCAATGCTTTGCAAGTGACTCACAAAAAATAAGCCCCACAGCTCAATTAGCAAGTCTCGTGTGACAATCTAAACACCAAGGAGTTAGAAGAAAACACTTGTGATTCAAAGGAAGAATATGAACCATGGACCTTACTGACAGAGATCAATACAAAACACTGTCATCATTTCACATCCCTTTTTTCTCCAGTAACTACACTCATTGCCAGTATCCTTCACAAAAGGCTGAAAGAAGGATTCGGGTTTTTTTGCTTACCAGTTTCTGAATGCTCGATAGGTGTTTATTAGGGAATTTTCACCACATCTTTACCAAACATGGAGGGACTCAGTTTCTCTCCTTTAACAAAACTAGCCTTTTCTTTTTTCAGGCTGATTTCAATTTGGGTTTTTATTCTACTCTAGCCCAAATAGATTTTTGTTGCTGTAACAGAAAACAGGCTTAAGCCACTGAAATGAAAATTGAAACAAAACTCTGCTGATGTCCAAGTAACCACAGATTTTCATCACCACAGAACAGGGTAAAAACAGGACAGGAGCTGAGCCAATTACAAAAACCTCAAAACCCCTCCCTTATACCACCCCCCTGCTAATAAAATTTACTTACAGAAAGCAGTAAAGCCCAGAGCAACAGCATCAAAATTTTAGCCCTGTTATCCAGCCTCACAGCAGAGCAGAGAAGCTGCCTCAGAGAGCCCACACTGTACCAGGCACACAATCAGGGGCTCCAACCAGCACTTCCTGAGGTTCATTTAGAACAGCACAGGCTGGTCCACCTGGAGAGCTGCAGACCAGCCACAGCTGATGGGAGATCCCAGCCCACACCATTTAGCAATGATTAGGAAAAGGTCATAGGGCAGCTGCTCTTTAAGTATACATTTTCAGTTTGGGGTTTTTTTTAATATATATAAAAGCTCCTGGCTAAGCTGCTTTGAAGCAAGTGTGCAGGTGTCTCCCGTGATATAAAACTTCCTTCAAAGCTATTTTATCACATCAGGGAAGACTCAACTATTGGATAGTTTCCTGTTTTGATGACAGGGCTGGGGTGTTGTCCATACGCACAAAGACAACCTCATAGCCAATCCGTCCTCTTTTTCTCTTGCAAAAGATGCAAGCTGACTTCCCAAGGAATGCCTCAACTCTTCAGCAAGATTCTGTCTTTCCATAGCTGGTAAAGCTTGGAAACAACAAGCAAGCTTCAGATGGTGCTAATGGTCCATTCTGCTGAGCATATTCTCAGTTAAATGCATTCATGTGGTTTTTATCTGTAGTGAGATAATTATTCAGCCTATGTGGTAATACAACACTGACTTTATTTTGTGGGTTGCAAAGAGGTGCCAAAGGCACTCAACCGGTTCCGAAAGACTGCTTTTGCTTACTGTAAACATTTCTTGAAGTGTCTTTAAAAGAAAAAAAATTAGAAGATTCTCCCTCTGTTTGGGCAAGCTTGCATTTCTCGTGTAAAGGAAAACTGAAAGAAAAAGCTCCTTACTCACAGCACTTGATTTCTTACATCCTGGGGATCTCTGGGAAAGCGAGCAGTACTTCTGATACCTAAAAAAGTGGGAAAAACCATGTAAGTCAGTGAGAAAAACAGAAGAGAAGAAAATAGCAGCCATCCCTTCCCCTCTATGACTGGTAATTTAGTTTTTTCACCAGCACCAGAAATGCCAGCAGGAATTCCAGCAATTCCCTTTTCCACTGACCACCACACTGACTAGCAGAATTTGAAAGATTTGTCCTCCAGCCCTTTTACAGTAACATGATGAACTCTGGGAGCCTCTCAGGGAAAAAAAAAAAAATCCCCATTTCTTAGGCCAAGCAGACAGTGGAGAGCACTCACACACTGATGTCCTGAGATACCACCACTGTGGTTTGTACTGAAAATACCCACAAAACAGCTGCTGCAGCTGACATATTCCAGAACACTCTTTGGCTATTGGGAACTTCTACAAAATGCCATCAAAATTGTCCTTCTCCTTCTTAAATGGACTCACCTGCTCTCTCCCAAAACTAAAGCTGGCTTTCCTCATTTTTGCCTTTTTTTTCCCCTTAAAAAACAGGAGAGGAAGGTTTAGCTTCAGCAGCTGCAAGAGCAGAACTGAATAGAAAAATATTCCCCTTTGGCAGTGGCTGTATACACACCTGAAAAGCACTCTGCCTGCAGGTCTGCAAGAATGGCTAAGGAGATAATAAACAGTCAAGGGACCACTCTGAGTAGAAGAAATACAAACAGCAAACCACCCCACAAGCCCCCCAGGAAAAGAGGCAGAAGCTTACTGATTGCTTCAACAGGACTGTGAGCACAACCTGGACTTTCAGCTCAAGCTGAAGTATTTGGGTTTGAAACTCCAGACTCCTGTTATCTGGCCTGAGGAAGGTTGGCTGACAAACCCAGAAGAAATCACTTGGAGTCTTTTGCTGCGTTCCAGCAGTTTAGGTTGATATTTTTTGGGATCTTTTCCAAGGAAGATATGACTTGATTTCCTGAAAGAGCACACTGGCTACTGGAGGAGCTGGGAAACCAGAAGGTATTACACAACCATAACCATATTTTAAGAGCTTAGGCTAGAAAAAGCTGCATGTTTATTCACGGATAAAAGGGAAGCTGCTTCCTGCTTTCTTCCATCTAAGAGTAAGGCAAAAAAATGCTAGTTTCACTGAATTGTAAGAGAGAAATAAAACACATGGGATAGCTGCAGATTTTGTGCTATTTATACCTCCAACACTTTGGGACCCAGCAGGCCACCTTCTGCTGCTCTTCATCCCTCTTTTGGGTCAAATTCTCCATTCTCACATGGTAGGCCTAGGATGAAGCTGTTTCTGTATTAAATGGGTTTAGTCCAGTTATTTTACTAAAACCGCTATCTGAAGTCCTGCCTTTTCAGTGCTGTGTCCAACACACGAAAGTGACCCTACAGCTTGCCAACAGAAAGAACTAAATCCAAACGTATGAATAAAACACTTCCAAAGAACAACAAAATCACCTACAATGCAACACAGCCCTGTCCTTCCCCCGATCTCAAATCTCTGCTTACAACGTTAAGTAAAATAAATATATATGTGTATGGTGCTCTTGCTTCTTGAGGCTGTATACTGACCCTCACAATTTTTGGTACTTCTCCTAAGGACCCAGCTGGTGAAGCTTCTGCAAGGATCTTCACTTTTGGAAAGATAAAGCAGAAAGAAATCTTCAGGGTTATTAAATCCAATCCCTTGCTGTTGTACTTGTACTGCATGATCCTCTTCAGAAAGGATGCAAAAAGTTTCTGCCCCTCGTGGCTATGAGAATGATTTGAGTTTAATATAACAGCTCAGAAACAAGCTGGTAATATATGTGTGCATATATATACACATATACATATTTCAGATCTCTCAAACTATTTCACAGTTCTGGGAGATCTGCTCCTGCTTTTGAGTGCTTGGAGTTAGGCGACAGTGAAATGAAGGAGTCACAAACACGTTTCATATAGAAACATCCAACTTTTTTCAACAGGTAGGTAATTACTAATGAAAACTCTTGCCTGAGTTTGTTTGTCTTGAGCATCCCTGTGTAGGCAGGGCTTGAGCAGCCTCCCATGGGGACATGCTTATTCCAAGGCACCACAAGGCAGGAGAAGCAGCTTACCTTGCCATGAAAACACGACTTCGCTGAAATGCATCACAATGCTGGGATCAGGCAAATTCAGACCAGACCTCCCCTCTGCACAGGAGGCATTCATATAGCCATCATCGTCTCACCTACATAGCTGTGCCACATCAACCCCTGCAGAGTAATGGACAAGAGCTGGGGAGATCTGTATCTGCTGGCTCCCATGTGGTGTCATGGTGAGTACATGTACAGAACAGCTTATGGTGGTTTATGAGTTACCACACATCTCCTGGTTCACAGGAACTGCCTGTCTGTGTGTTTACGTGGCCCACAGCATGAAGTGAATAACTCCAGCTATCCCAGCCAATCTTCATTCTCTGCGCACTAAGCAGGACTCAGCCACCAGCTGCTTCATCATTCTAGATGCTTTCCAAAAAAAGTAACATCTCATGGCAAAACAAAACAAAATAAACAAAAAAGGCTTTTAAATACTTGATAAACACCAGCACGCCACATGGTTTCTGCAACCCAAACACTACAGCACAAACCACCTGAAAAATGAGATTATTTTGCTTTATTCACCATGGAGTTCTTCACAAAAAAGAGAGATTGTCAAGATATCTTTAGAGAGTTAAAAGGTAAGTCTCAAGCTGCTGTTACGACAGGGAAGAGAAATAATGGTACTTTTTAGATGCTTGACAGAAAAGTTCCTTTGAGACTCTCTCAACCTACAGAAATTATCAATTTTGCAAAAGCCTATTTTACAGAGAGAAATGGAATTGGAAGCCCTGAAAGCACTTGCTTTCACAAGCTGTGCTTGAGATGCAGGAAAATAAACCCCACACTCCTGCCGACTTCTTCTCCTGCAAGATGCCAGCTTGGTGTTTTAAACCCTAGGGTCAGCCGAAAGCATCCCCACAGAGCAGGTCGTGCCAATCATCCACAGTTCCACCAGCTTTGGTGTTCCCCCCACAGCACTGCTGGTGATCCATCTGACTGCCTCAATGCCCAAAATTGGTGGTACAGGCAATAGGTCAGGAAAAACTTCCTTCACTAAGCTAGTGTGTCCAGGATGTTGCTTTCCTTTGCTGCTGGCTCAGCGAGGCAGGAATAGGGCAAACCCAGGATGCAGGGTGGGGCACTGGCAACCACCCACCATGTCCCTGCTCCTCACTCCCTGGTGTTTGTATCATACTAGGCATTTATTAACTTTTCAGTGTAGCTTACACCTATATTTCCCTAAAAACCACCATGATCAAAATTACCACCTTAGCGATCTGAATTACTTCTAACAGCAGACTAGCAATGCCTTCTATTGAATTAAATATGCACAGCTGTGTTGGAAATGGGGGGTTTGCAGCCTCTCGACTGCAGACTGTTATTACAGCATGATTAGCAGATACAAATGTTCTTGAAATTTGTCTGTCTCCACACACTGAAAATCGCAGTTATCCCAACAGATCCCAAGAGCCCCAACAGCTCCTGGCTGCTGGTCCAGCCCTGGTTAAACATTCACCAAACCTGGCAGAATGCAGCACCATGGACTAATATGCTCATGAGCATCCTTGCCTTCAACGCCTTTTCATAAAGCTATTAAAATTAACCCATCCCTACTACAGACACTTAAAATACAACTCAAAGTTGCCATCAAAAACCTAAATATGCAGTGAAAAAGCTACTAAAAAAGCCCAGAGTGCTCTGAGGTCTCCGTGTAAGTGCACATACACTGTGTGGACAGTGATGCTGGGAGAGACCATGGAGTATCTCCCACACTATTCCATTCCCAGCGGTCTTACCCCTGTCCCACTCAGCACTCAGCTGTGCTTCTCCAGCCTTTTGAACAAAGCTTAAAAAGAGAGGGATATTTCCACCCCACGGCAGCTGCTGCTGGCAACCCCTGAGCTCCCCAGGAAAACCACTGGTGCTGACCTGGAAAACATAAGAGTAGGAGGCCCCTGCCAAGAGTCATCTTCTCCACCTCATTAGTGTGACAACCACTCGTACAAGGTCCTTATCCATGCTGCACCGTTGTCAGGGATCTGTGAGCAGAAGCTGTCCCAGACAGTCATTCCAAGGCTGCACTATGCTGCAGCTCTCCAGCCTTAGCTTCCTCCAGGAAAATTTCTATAATCTACAGGAATGGACCAAACCCCTCTTTGCAATGCCTTCTTGATATTACCAGCTGCTTTTGGAAATATTCAGAAGCATAAAAATAAGCAAAGAGCAAATAACAGCAAAATAAAGAGTAAATAAGAGCAAAAACCACATTAGCTGTCTTAAAAAAAAAAAAAAAACCCAAAGGAAAAATGTCATCGTTTTAGGTACATTTTCACTGTGCAGCACTGTCCCAGAAACTATTCCCCCTCTCTTAGAGCTTTAGAAGATTTCAGGAAACATGTTCTCTATCAGGATGAAACTGATCTCATCTCCCTCTTAGGGAGAAGCAGGAGTGTGATACTCCAGGGAAGCAGATGGCTGAGCCAGGCAGCCTGGGCAGCCATCGAGGCCACCTTCGCCTGACTGCCACCCCCAGGGGACTGCTCCAACCCCGCAGGCACAGGCTGCTCAGGGCCCAGTTGTGCCCATCCATAGTTTTACCTGCAGCTGGTACGAAGTGGTTTGGCTGCTGGCAGCTCAGCTGCAAGGTGAGACAGGGGCTGGTGAGGGTCCTGGCCTGGCTTCCCTGGCACTGGACAGACAGACAGACAGTAATCCTGCCACTTCTCATCTCAGTGCTCTCTTGAAAAGTTTGCAAATGAACAACAACATTAACCCCACAGCCCCAGCATCGGGGGATGATCCCCCACTTCTTCAGTGAGGTCCTACAGCCTTTCTGCACCTCACTTTCCATCATTATGCCTAGTTCATTGGGAACCAGAGCACCAAACCAGAATGAAAGAGAATGGGAAAGCATTGCTCAAAGCAGATTATATGTATTTTTCAACACATCCCCCAGCTGCAGATGTCAGTACAGAGAAAGGTATATTACTTTCTTTCCTATCACCTTAACTGTTCCTAGCTTCCTTCAACAAATCAAAGTGTTTTCTTGAAGGGTGAGAAATCTCAGTCTCGTACTATTTTAAATTGCCAGCAAGGGGTTTAGAGCAAGAAGAATATTTGATCACATAAGGAAATTCAACCAGGGAGAGAGTGATGTCCTGTAGAGTTTTGGCTAAGCAAAAGTTATTATTAATTTATTTGGCTTTTAGTAAGGTTAAACTATTTCACATTATTCCTCTTAAACCTTGCGTTTCAGACTATCACCCTCTGGTTAGTTACCTACTTGCCCACAGTAATAAATGTGTTGGAAAACAGTTGTGGGACCCCTCCTCTGCCAGCACCATGATTGAGATTTCCAACACAGTGGTTGCTGCACTGTTGTTGGACACTTTTTCTGCCCAACAATTGTACAGCAGTAACTTTTTATTTTTAAACAACCAAGCTGTGGACTGTTAACCTGCTAATTAATTTTCAACACCATGGGATGTCCCCTTACAGAGTCACAGAATCATTTATGTTGGAAAGAACCTTTATGCCAAGTCGACCACTAAACCACTTCCCTAAGTGTCTTTTAAATACCTCCAGGGATGGTGACTTCACTGGACAGCCTGTTTCAGTGCCTGACCACCCCTTCTGTGAAAAACTGTTTGTTAATATCCAATCTAAAACTCCCCTGGTGCAACTTAAGGCCACTTCCTCTCATCCTGTCACGTGTTGCCTAGGAGAAGAGACCAACTCCCACCTGGCTACAGCCTCCTTTCAGGGAGTTGTGGAGTGATAAGGTCTCCCCTCAAGCCTCCTTTTCTCCAGGATAAACACCCCCAGCTCTCTCAGCTGCTCCTCATCAGACTTGTGCTCCAGACCCTCTCCCAGCTCCACTGCCCTTCTCTGCACATTCTCCAGCAACTCAGTGTCTTTCTTCAAGTTGAGAAGCCCAGAACTGGACACAGGATTCGAGGTGTGGCCTCACCAATGTAAAGAGAGACAATCACTGCCCTGGTTCTGCTGACGACACTGTTTCTGATACAGGCCAGGATGCCACTGGCCTTCTCGGCCACCTGGGCACACACTGGCTCATGTTCAGCCACTGTCGACCAGCATCTTCAGGTCCTTTTCCTCCAGGCAACCTTCCAGCCACTCTTCCCCACGCCTGTAGTGTTGCAGTCCTTGTGCTCAGATCCATCCAGGTGTCATACAAGTTTGATGGAGAGACATGATGTTAAGTTGTACACTGGAGACAGAGCCAAAAATCACACACTCCTTCCACTACCCACCAAATACCCAGGCTCATAAAAATGGCAGTATTAGAGAGGAAAAAAAACAAAAGAAAGTACTGAAGCAAACACAATAGAAAAACATGCTACCCCACATCAGTCCCTATAGTCTAAATGCATGTGCCAATTTGGGAGGACGGGGGTCATCACTCGAGGCTGCCTGTAAGAGCAGGCAGGTGGGAAAAGTGTTGTGAGCAGCAACACATCAGCACAGCTTCACATATGGATGATGCTACACTGCAGCCAGAAACATCACCAGCTATTTTCACTGCTTAGATCCACTGTCAGAGTGACACAATTCAAGGCCTCCCAGTATGACTGTTAGGTTTGGCCTGGTCTCTCCAGTTTCAGCCTGATTTCCTCACCACATGACAGAGCCCAGCAGCAATCACTCTTTTCCCTTGCTCTTTATTCATTCCCTCTTTTGTTTCCCTCAGCCCTCAAGCTGAAAAGAAAAAAAAATCAAACAAAAGGAAAAAAACCAAGACCGATCAAGACCAGACAGCGACTACATTTTGCTGCCATAAAAGTAAATACAAGAGGAAGGGGTTTCCCTTTTCCGGCTGTTTAGACCATTCCTACTTTTGGCTGTAAGCACTAATGTGTTTGCAAATTCCTGCTAAACACAGCAGCTATCGGTGCAAAAGTGGTGCAAGAAACAAAATGAGCACAGGATATAAACATAAAGCAAAAATCACTTTGCTCCTCTCAAATAATTGTGTTTGTGCTTCATTTGTTCATGAAGACCAGCACTGTTACGTGTTAGTGAATCTCTTGTTTTCAGTTAAGAGTGTCCATGCCCGTATACCTGGAAAGTTCAGTGAGATGCACCGGGGTCAGCAGCCCCACACATTTGTGCCAGGTGTCCTACTTCCAGCTATAAGTAATCACAGAGCCACAAACAGACCCTAGGAAAGTTTGCCCAGAGTCCCTTATATGTCTTTATACATTCTTGCTCAGTCCTGAGCTTCTGCTGCTCTCCCCACCGCAAACTCCTGGAGCTCCTGTTTGGTGGGAGCATCTCCCGGGGCATGTTCCTGCCCGCTGCACTTCTCTCAGCTGCACAGCTCAGGCCCTGTCTCTTCAGTTTCCCCATGCTCCAGTAAATAGAGCCGAAAGGGGAAAGTCTGCATACACTGAGCACTGAAAAAAAGCAACTGACCCCAAGGACTGGGCAGGGTTGGGGAAATCCCCACAAAGCAATTGCTTTTGTGGCCTTTTCTCCCTATCCTAGGGATAGAAAACACAGCCTGGGCAGTGTGTCTGCTTATTCTGTTAAGAATCAGTAACTTTGGGCCCATCCTTCCCCTCCAGCTAGACTTAAAAAGGCCAAGAATACAAAGGGATGGAATGAAACTCTCCTAAAGCCTGTCAGTCTTGCTGTCCCACAAATTTATCCTATCAATTTATCACCTTCACTGCACTGATGTCTGTATTGAACAGTAATTTGTTATGTATCCGGGTACACGGCCCTGAACAGCCTGGGATGTTTTTGGAAACCATAGCAATAAGAGGTTCACTGAATGTGTGATTCCTCCAGATCTAAGTGCTGTATTGGAATAAAATTAGGGTTTGGATCCACCTTAGTATGAGAAGTGGACCCATGAGAACTCAGGAGGTTTAACAAGACCAAGTGCTCATGCTGCACCCGGGTTAGGGCAACCCCCAGTATCAATCCAGGCTTGGGATGAACAGATCGAGAGCAGCCCTGTCCAGAAGGACTTGGGGGTGCTGCTGGATGAGATACTGGACATGATCTGGCAATGTGCGTTTGCAGCCCAGAAAGACAAACAATCCTGGGTTGCATCAAAAGCCCTGTGGCCAGTGGGTTGAGGGGAGTGATTCTGCCTATCTCTGCTCTGGTGAGACCCCACCTGCAGTGCTGTGTCTAGCTCTGGGGTCCTCAACATAAGAAGGACATCAACCTGTTGGAGTGAGTCCAGAAGATGCCACAAAGATTATCAGGAGGACAGAGCACCTCCTCTATGAAGAAAGGATGAGAGATTTGGGATTGTTCAGCCTGGAGAAGAGAAGGCTTCAGGGTGACCTAACTGCAGCCTTCCAGTACCTGAAGAGAACTTACAGGAAAGATGGGTTAAGAGTATTTACAAGGGCATGCAGTGCCAGGACAAGGGAGAATGTACTCAAATCAAAGGAGAATAGGTTTAGATTAGGTATTATACGAAGAAATTCTTTACTGTAAGGGTGGCGAGACACGGGAAACAGGTTGCTCAGAGAAGCTGTGGATGCCCCACCCTGGGAAGTGCTTAAGGTCAGGCTGGACAGGGCTCTGAGCGGCCTGGTCTACTGCGAGGTGTCCCGGCCCACGGCAGGGGAGCTGGAATGAGATCATCTTTAAGGTCCCTTCCAATGCAAACCTTCTATGATTCTAATGGAATACATCGGGAACACCAGATACTTCTTAAGCTTTCTACCCGATTCACAATGGAGGACATAATTACATTTCTGAGAGAGAACCCTGCTACTGCTTAGATACACCTTTGCCACTTACTCCAGCAGAAGCAGGTTTGAACCAAGGAAAGTGCAATTCCCATCCTGCTGTGAAGACTGTTCAGGAGAAATGCACTTTCACCTTTTAAAAATCAGACAAAATCAGATTTCACACAAAATTTATCTTATCCTTCCACATAACCAGCAACATGACATTAAATTTCTTCTGTCTCATGATATATTTAATGAGGGGGAGAAAACCATAAAATTGCACACCCCTTTCTCCAGTACTCCTTGTTATTCTTCCAGAACAATTCTTCAAAGCTGCTGAGATCACTGTATGTTACCTCCTTTCTGAAGGATCAGATACATTGCATCAAAAAGCATGCAGGAAAAGTTCTAGGGCATGAAACCAATTTTTGCGCACTTTTATCTGGGTCAGCTTTTCTATTGATTCTGCAAAAACTGTATCTTTTTTTTAAGTTAAGGTTTTTTTTATTTTAAAAAGAAGAAAAAGAGAACATCAGAACTTAAGTCAAACATCCATCTGAGCCAAAGACTGGTTCTGTTGGGTGATTCCAAATCAAAAAGGTAGATTTTTTAAAATAATAAAATCCAACTAACAGTGAAAAGGCATCTGGATCAACTTCTAAATTCAGCAAATGCCCTCCTCCCATACTGCTTCTATTTTCCTTAATACCATCAATACCATCTTTGCTGTTAGGTGTATAAAACTTAACAACAGATGACAACATCTAAGAAAGCTACACGAAACAAACACATTAAAACCACTCAGCCATGTTTTAGCATTAATTCATCCCTTCCTTTCTCTGCCACTCTGCCAAGTTTTCCTCCATGGTTATGAACTATTTCGCACAGCCTCCAGCTTTGCTTTACACTGTTTCATCAACGCAGTGCGTGTCTTGAGGTGCTCTGAAATAAAAATAGCACGTAAGAACTGGCCTCAGCTGACATCCTGTTTTAGGAGAAGATGACTTCTTGCAGACATCTTGAAGATCTTCTATCAACTTAATCTATATACACATATAGTTGTTGCATCGTGCCCGGAGCAGAGTATAGTAAATGGAGATAGGACACTTCTCAGAGGATTCCCACCAACAGGTGATAGTTTGTAGTATGGACAACTTAGAAAATTTGCTTACAACTTCAGATGACAGCCGAAAAAAAAATAAATAAAGTAGTTGGGAATTCCAATCAGGTCGGTGAAAATAAAGAGCCAATGATTTGTCTCTCAAGTGCTTTTCCAGAATGGAATGCTTTTACTTCTGAGAGATGCTTTTTGCATATTTTGGTAGTGGTATGATGCTGGGAACACCACCACATTATCCAGAAGTCCGATTATCAAGTGTGCTTCTGCTGGAAGCTGGGCGCCTGCTTTGACAAGACCTTGCTTCATGGGGATCTGGGCATATGGCAAGAGACCTGTGTACTTCCAAGTCAGAGCTCAAGAGGGGTCTGACTAAGATGAGCATTTATTCCCTGGCTCTGGGACACTTACCTGGCATGCTCAAGATGCAGAGGATCATCTGGACGGATCCATCAACCTTTTTATATTCACTTTTTCCAGTCTGGAGAGCTGTGACAGA
The DNA here is from genome assembly GCA_013389985.1 of Dryoscopus gambensis. Classification (NCBI taxonomy): domain Eukaryota; kingdom Metazoa; phylum Chordata; class Aves; order Passeriformes; family Malaconotidae; genus Dryoscopus; species Dryoscopus gambensis. The sequence goes on along the minus strand of WEIT01015989.1, from coordinate 95,334 downwards.
AAGACGAGTAATCATTTCCATCACACCCGCTGTGTGACACAAACAAAACCCCCAGCCTAACTGATTTCTGATATGCAAATAATTAAACCCCAACACTTTCTTGCTATGATTTTACCCAATAAAGCCTTGTCTTCTTTAGGAACACACCATGCCAGTCCTGTGCTAGGCTGCTGGATGCTGCCTCCAGCATTGCACATCTATAACCAAAGAGCTGCAGACAAGTGAGCTGCCCTTTCTGCAGCAGGGCTGGAGGTCCCTTTGCCCAAGGATGGCCCTCCTTCCAGAACCCCACCCTGCTGTACTCCATTCATGGCCCAACTGCAGTTATTAATATACGTCTAATTGCAGGAATTATTGCTCTGTTACATTCTGTCTTCTCTCTTCCCCCATGCATTAACTGGTTGCTTGGAGCTCTGAAATCTTTCAAAGAAAATGCTTTGAAAAACAAGACTGAGAAGACTCACGTTAAATTGGGAAATGAGCACGCCTTGCTGGCTACCCTGAGAAACTAGGACAGGCTTCTCTCGACCAAATCTCCAGGTATCTCTGAGGCAGTAACAGTCGGCACAATTCTTAAAATACGCACAGGCTGATTAAAGGCTGGCTTACAGCACTCACTAGACTTGCAGCATTAGTGCAGACTTTTAAAATCAAACAGACATGACGATTTATGAAAGAAACCTCCAAATGTAGGGCTGCTTGCTGGACCCCCTTTCTTGCTCTCCCACATCACAACACATCAAAAGCTCCCCTTGGGAAAGCCTGAGGTACCAAACTGGGCATAAGCAGAGGTACCCACACCTTGGATGTCAGTCCAAATTCAAACTAACAGCTGTTTCAGTGTTAAAGTCAGGTTGTAATGCACACTTTTCCAGGGCTCCTGCTCACCAGCTACCATCCTGCTTCCTCCCTTGTTGGGAGATGCAGCATAGATGTCTGAGGGGAAAGTGGAGGGCTGAACTGGGACAGCTGGCCAATGGATCTCCAAAATTTAAAACCAATATCCTCTCCCAACAGTACACCTTCCCTAGGGGAAAGGTTTTCTCCTGTGCACCACATCCCAGGCCCTCTCATTCATTTGCCTGCCTCACACTGGAAAAGCTTTGTTAGTGGAGAGGAACCAAGTGCTGCCTGGCCCTGTGCTCAGCTCAGTGACTGATAAAAGCCGGACCAAGTAACGAGCAAGTACCTTCCCCTCCTCTCCCTCACAAAAGGGGGAACAAGGACTGCTTCCCTTCTGCTGCCTTCCCCAACCTCCTCTCAAGCATCAGAGCACCCCCATGCCAAAAAGAATTTAATATGGTGTTTTCATCCTCTTATTATGGATGAGGCAAAGCAAGCCTAATAGTTCGGGTTTATTTCTGTTATGTCAGTTTAAATTAAGGAGAGATTGCAGATCTGGCCTTGTTGGGCCCATTACTCGGCTAAGACCCCAGCAGTGCAAAGTGCTGCCTGGTTATGACCCCCAGCAGACCCCAGCTGTGGCAGATGGTGTCCTGGCAGGGTATCACCGTGGCCATCACTGCTGGCTGCCACTTCTGTGCCAGGCTCAGGGCTGTGGTGCTCCAATGCCCGTGGGAGCAGGGTGGGCTTCGGCTTCCCTCAACACCATCACCCTGCACTGACACTCACCCCACTCACCCCACCTCGAGCATGCATTCCAGCTGACTTACTAACACCCACTAATTTAAATATTTAGGCCACTTTGCCACAAATGTAGATGCTTTTGTTCCTCTGCTCTTTCATGTGAACTTCAATAAACAGGTTTTGGCCACCTGTCCCACAGGTCATAATACAGGGGACAGTTTATAATCTGGAACAGAGCTATCATGCAAACAGGTTCGTTTATGAATGTTAATATACAAATATGCTGAACCTAAATGGAGTCTCTCAGATGAGATTCAGAAATGACTATAGGAAATATACTCAGAGATCGCAGGAGAAAGCTACTGGTAATGCTCAAATTAATACAGAATCATAGAACAGTTTGGGTTGAAAAGGATCTTTAATTATGTATTAATTACAATTAAAATGGACCATAGTCCAATCCTCTGCATATACACAACCTCTCAGTGAAGGAAATATTGGTTCCCTATAACGCAAATTAAGTAAACACCTTTAAACCAAGCTCAGCAACCCTCCAAATCCAGGCAGGGTAGTTACAGCTCTCCTTAGCATGTCCTTCATGGATCTTCAAAACAGTCTGTGGAATCAGTCACCACTTTCCCATTCGTCCTTTGCAACATTGTGACAACTTCCAAATAACTGGGAAGCAGCACAGCAGCATCAACTGGAACATCATCCACTGTCCAAAGGCAAAACGCAGAGTTTGGATTTAATTTGTATTTATATGGCTGTGTTTTTCAGATGAAATGCATGGTCCAAGCAAAAAACATGCCGAGAGTCTTCACTGCCTTCATCCAAACTCAGCCATATGCTCTCACGTGTCCCTCTGAAACAACCTTTGCCCCAAAATCCTTTAGAGCACTCTGCCCCTACAGGGAGCTCTGCAATGCTCTGTTGAGAAATGAGCAGTGCTCAAAAAATTTTACTCTTGATGAAGGCCGTATTTAAGAAGTTTTTCTGCTGTCCTCAGATAGTATGGAGTTTCACATTTTGGATGTGTGACAAAGCAGACATAGTGTGCAAGGAATTATAAATTCTGACTGCTCAAAACTACCCTAAGGCTAGAATTTCAGGACTGGATATGGACTGAACTCGACCCCTTAAATCAAATTGCTCAGATCCTCTCTGCTGCTAAAATGAAGGCAGAATTTTGTCCTGAACGCTTCCTGTTGCTCCTCAGTTTGCAGCAGAGTTTAACTGAAGATCTGTCAAGTTTCTAGTCTGCAACTCAAATAGCCTTGTCAAGTAATACAGTCAGCAAGAAGCAGCCAAGGCAGGGTTTTATTGTCAGAGAATGTAAAAAAATAGCAGGCAGTGCTGTTCATCTATCTCAGGTTGGTGCATATAATTTTAATTAAAGCATTTATGTAAATACAGATGCAAATGAGGTTCAGTATAGCATCTGGCAAATTATTATCAAAGACCTGAGGCTACTGGCAAATTATCAGTATGAGCTCTCATTATGTGAAGGTACGAAATCCAGCCTTGGTCCAGACACTGTATACTTTATTTTGCTTAAACTGGCAGAAAAACACCATACTGATACATACAAAAGAAGTTAAAATAGTCTTCCATTTGAAAAAAGAGCACTGAGGAGGTAACACAACATCCTTAAAATTCGTCCTTTGGACAGCCTGTGTCTGGCAAGAAAAAAACCCCTTTTTGCATTTCTGCAACACCTATCAAAGAAACTCAAAGCGTCTCTGAAACGTTAATTAATCCATACGGTCCCCAAGGGATATCTGTTTTAAAGATGGTTATATGGAGCCTGCATTCATCTCTCACTTGCCAAAGGCTTGCAGGGGGAAAAGCCACAGAGATCGAATCTGGACCTTGGCCCTGCTCCTCCACATTCTCATCGTAAGACCTCCCTCCACAAAAAACACAAGAACTCGCTCACACCAAAGAGGTGTGAACCTCTTTGGCCTAGATATCACTGCCTCAAAGTGGTGTTAACTTCAAAACCTTGTTAAACTTGCAAAGGCAATTAGAGGACAAGAAAAATAAAGGAAAACAAATCACAAGAGAAACCCCCCCACATATACACAACGTTTGAAAACTGAAGGAATCTTTAGATCATGCTGAAAGGATCTTATCTTTGGAAAATGAAAAGGTATGACCAAGGTAATCTTCACAGAAGTATCAGCATCAAGTTCTGCTGACTACTTCTTCCCTCCAGAATCAATTCCATCTTTAGGGCTTTGCAAGGGGAGAGCAATTCTTCTTTCAGAACTGCCCAGTAAGACCAATGCTTGGAAAGAGGCAATAGCTCCTAAGGTTTCAACGCAGACTTAACTTGATCAACATCAATGATGCTTAAGTACACGCTTAACATTTTCCCTGCAACACCCTTCCCAGGGTATGAAATTCCCACTGGCACTGACAGAAGTGAAATCACATTTCCAATTTATTCAGAACAGATGCATTAAGTTCCTTGGAAACATCTGTTATCATTGGTGATGAAGAAAAGGAGGAAGAAACACAGTAAGGTTTAGAGTTACACAGGTACATTCACAGTGTGACAAAATGTGACATATCCATGTCATATCATTACTATGATGACAGCATTTGGAAGACCTGTAACCAGCATTTTGTAAACATATGGTCATATACTGGCCCCTTCCTGTGCTCAAAACGAAAAACAAAACAGAGGGACAGGAGCTAAAGGCATGAAGCCACACACTGGCCAGTTTGCATTCCTTTGCCCTGATATCAGTTATAATGACTGCCCAGTCATTCAAATACTTTGCTTATTGACTTATTTGTCTTTAGCATCTTGCTTCTAAAAAAACCAAAAAAACTCCAAGAAACATATAAAAATAACAAGTCTTGGTTTTGAACATTGGGACACCAGTGTGAATTCTGACAGTAACTGTGATTTTGTGGCTGCAGGGAGAGTGTGGAAGAGAGGAACAAGAAATGGTGATGTAATTAAGGAAATGATACTGAGGTCGCACCTCCTATTATCTGTTGAAACAGGCTAAATGCAAGAGCTTCATGCTCTTGGAAATTGGACATCCCTGTTTTCAACGGCTATTAAGAGAACTGGCGCACATATATATGTATGTATGTGTGTATATATATGCATATATGTATATGAAACTTGCTGGAGAGCAGTTAACACTTCAAGCTCTGTTTCTCCATAGCATGTCTGCATTTTAACTGGAGTACCTGCTCTAGAAAAATAATTTTTTGGGTCCTCTTTGCAGGAAGAAACTTTGCCAAGTTTCACTGGAGGTAAGAGGGGTCAAGACTGTTACAAAGGATGAGACACCTCCCATACTTATTTTGGGAGAAAACCAAGCCAAAATCACAGCATTACCATGTATTGGTTTCAAGTCAGAACCCACATTCCTAAAGGAGGCCAAGTTGGCCATCTTGACAATTTCTTGTTGATAATTGCATCTCAATAGACTTTTATCTTATCTGATGACTTAATCAGGCAATTTCAGTAGATTGAATGATTGCACTAGTTTTGCCAAAAGCAGTAAGCAACTTGCATTCTACAAGCGAAGAGATAAATGAGAGACTTGCAGGTCTGATGTGGCCTCAGCTGGCACATCCTTAGGGATTCTTTTGGAAATCAGTGATCCTATACTGTATTGACAAGCGGAGCCACTCAGGCAGCAACTCATTACCCAGGGACATGGGTGCACCAGAGGAAAAGGAGAGGGCAAGAGGGTATGTTTCCAGTCAGGCTTTGGGAGAGGTTTTAATTCCCTGCCTCACCTTGTGTAAACCATTTTTATTCCTCAGAGTTTCTTCACTTAAATCTTTTAACAAAACTTTCTGTATCACAAATACTGGTATGGAAAATACCCAGGAGGATACAAGGTGCTTGTATTTTAAGAAATATGAGATCAAATAAGCACCAATAAACCACTCTCCCCTCTGCTTCCCCAGTGAGGCTGGGATTAACCCTGAAGTGTTCTTCTTGAGCAACGAAATGTGTAACTCTAAAATGCTGGGGAGGAAGAGAAGAGCAGTATTTCATCAAGAACCTGTACTAGCAGTGTAACAACATAATCTCTTGAAGGGAGACTGTGGAAAGACAGAGTAGGTAGTCTATCTTTCAAGATTCAAGGAGTGAAGCTGTGCTAGGAAGAGGGAAGGAAGTTCTCTGTCCAAGTGGTAAAGCTGTGCCTTGTTTCCTCTGTCTGCAAATTTTTCCACCTTTCATTTTTGGATCTTGCAACATTATCCAGCACTAGATGGCACATAGCTAGAATAACAGCCACCGTGCCCTGCTCCAGAGCACAGCAGGAACACTGGAACCACCCTGCGAAGAAGGAGGGTAAGAGAGAACATGGAACATTAAAATACATCTCTCACCTCTGTTTCACTCAGGAGGATCTGAAAACACACCTTTAAAAATTTACAGCAACTAATTTCCCAGAAGTACTCCAGCAGCAGAGGAACACCTGTGTAACCTCACTAAAACGCTGCACAATGGACAGGGCTATTGTGGCAGTGCTGGGTCCACAGGAGAGCCAGGATGAGTCCCTCCCAGGCTGGAGGAAGGGTGGCTTCCCCAGCACCAGCATGCTGTGCCTCGGGGCTGTGCCAACACCGCCGCGTCACTCAGGAATCGCACCTCTCCACGCGTTTGGCCAGGACAGCACTGCTGGCAGGAGTCTGTAGTGTAGGCACGGCTTAACCCCGAGCTATTTTCAGCAGAAGGCAGGATGCGAGCACATACAGTGTAGCCTGTGTCGTAATACAAAATCCAGCCTTTGTGCCTTGCCACACAGAGCTGCTCAGTCCACTGGAGGCGGGGACCATCGGATGCTGTCAAGTAAGAGCCAAGATGCTGACGCCATGAAATAAATGGTTTTATAAAGCCCCCAACAGCACAGTTTTCATTGATACACAAACTCTAGATGAGTCCTGTTTTGGGCCCCATCACATCAGGTTACTGCAGAAGGACCCACCTATACAAGCAGGGCAGTCAAAAGGACAATCTGCAGTCCTTAAGCCAAGGCAACACAATGCATAAACAGCATCAGTGGAAAAAACGAGGAACTAACACATCTCAAAGGAGATTAAACTCTTCTGAAAAGGCCAGGTTTAGCAGGTGTCCCAGGATAACCTCATCTCAGACTCAACCAGGAGCCATTTTATCTGGCTGTATGACCTGTGCCCCCATTTCTGCCCATGAACTGGCTTTGCCCTTTCTTTCCTAATTTTAGGCCTGGATAACATTTTCCTGTGTCAGAATTTACTACGACCCAAAGAAGCTGCTTCTTTGAAAAAGAAGAGCACTGTACAATCTAAAAACACATGAAAACTTGAACTAACACTTCCAACCCTGTGTATCACCCCTAAGGACACAGGCACAGATACAGCTAATCAACAGCTGGTTTCTACCAAAAATGCTAGAGACCCTCAAGTCCCAATGAATTCCCTGTACTCCATGGATCACTGAGATGCCAAGACATCACTTCAAAGGCTAGACTTTAGAAACCACTTTTCATAAATCTCAACAGTATTTTTTATCTTGACATGACTACACTGCCAGAAAAGGAAAATGAATAATGAGTTGTAGCATCCTCTAAAGTACAGTCCAGTTCTCAGTCTGAACGTGTTGAAATCAGGAATTTGCCCAAGACTGCAAACACATGCTTTCTCCTTGGAAACGCAGCTCACAGCTGAGCAGCAGGCAGAAGATACATCTGGAATTTCTCTGCTGCCAGCCACCGTTTTAGTTCATGTTATGATACCAAGAACTGAAAGTTGTTGTTTCTACAGAGAACCCCTCCTTCTTCCAGTTATTTCATAGGATACAGTAAGTCTCTACTTACTGGAAGTGTTAATTATCACTGTTTTCTCACATAATTGGTACTTGATAATTGATGCCTTTGGCAGTGATAAGACACGGCCCCCAACATTTTGAATAACACTGATCTTCCCTCTGCAAAGGAAGAGAGATTTTACATCATCTCTCACCTGTAATTCAGCCTCAAACTCAGAGTTGGAGGAATCGTGTTTGTTTTGGAGGGCAGACTCCTAACTACCAAGGAAAAGGTGAGGAAATGGCTCCCAAATCTTGGTGGAGCTTCGTGCCCTTGCTGAGAGGCATATCTTCCTCAGGGAAGGGAGCAGCTCTACAAAAGGAGAGGTAATGGCATCCACTGGTAACTAAAAACAGTAATGATCTGCTCTGCAGCCTCCACTGCAGCTGTCTCTAGAAGAGCTGCACCAGCCAACAGACAAGGACTCAATTCTTGCATCTACCCATTTTCAAGCTTTTGGAGGAATTGCCTCAATAAAGAGTCACAAAAGTAGCTTAAGATCTGGATGTTATTCTTGTAGCAGCAGAATCCCAGAAGTCTTTCCCAGAGACACTTACGCCAGTTTTGAGGGCAAAAGCAGATAGCAATCAGTACACTGCTGGAATATTCCTGGAGATCAGCATGACAAGGGAGTCCCATCAGTGCCTACTGGAATTCATACAGGGCACAGTGTGACCACCAAGTTCTGTCACCTTGCCATAGCAGTGTGAAATAAACATTAACATTGTTTCAGTGAAGGACTTTTAATTTCTACCCTGGGTCTCCCCTAACTTCGTTCCAGCAATTAAATGGAATGGCTCCAGGAGAGAAAACAAGCATCCCTTGCAATTTGATACAATGTGAGATAAAATATTCACTCTGTAAGAAATAACGAGAAAGTTGCACCAGAGAATTCTTCTGATGTGGATTTATTTTGCCACCTGGCTCCACTTCAGCACTACCTGCAACCCAGAAGCTCAAAGAGTATTAAAGTCTGGTCATTCCTGACACATCCTGCATCTTCCGAACATAGAGGACCTTTTTTACTCTGATGGCCAGCTGCATATGGAAAAGATGTTAGACACCGTACAGACCGCTCCTCATTCCTGGAGTCATACCTGTTCTCTTTAAAGCATATCTCCCTACTTTACCAAAAAATGCCTCCCACGTATATTTACACCAGTTCGCTCTGCAGATGGCTGTGGGAAAGAAATAGAGATTTTAATCTGTCTGGTGCATCACCAGCTCAGCCGCAGTTGGGATTCAGTGGACACACTCTTTATCGCTGGTATACTTAGGCATGAGACGAACACAGTTTTATCTCCAAAGTCTGAATGGAGGGGTAAAATAGCTTCCCTGCTGTTTTTTGGTACCAGAGAGAACTAAAACAAACTGGCTCCTTCCCAGGCAAAGCACTACTCAATGCTCCTCTCTGCGATCATGTAGGAACTCTGTTTGGAATGGGACAGGAATGACTTGGAGCAATGGCTTCAGAGGAGGCTTAGCGAGTGTCCCCCTCTTTGACACTAATCAGACTTCAATCAAAAGTAGCATAACAGTTTTGGGCAAAACATTTCCATCCTCTGCTGGCTTTCTATTGCTCAGCTCCAGGCAAATTGTTCGACTTTTGTGCCTCAGCTTCCCCATCTCTTAAGAGTAATAAAATCTCCCCTGGAGGTATCCATTACACCTTGGTGGTTGTACAGGAATATGCAAGGTAAGCACTACAGGAACTAGAGATCATCAATAAAGCATCCAAGACTCTGCCACTGATGCTTCAGCAAACCACCAGCCCACTTGACCCCTAGAGCCAGATGTGCAGCACTAGCTCAGAAAGCCAAAAATCAGAAAGAAGCTGCCAGCTTCTTCATATTCATGAGCTCTTTAATAAAGCTCAACAAAACTTGGAGGCATGTTCTCTTGCTGTTGCTCTTGCCCTTTTGCACAGCGAGCAAGTCATAAATATTTCAGAGGAAGAGTCCAGAAAATTTGCAAGATTGGTCCTAGCCTTTTACAGCATTAATGAGCAGGCCATTAATAGTTAATGAAGCAGCTGCTGGTGATCTCAGAGGTAAAAGCAAGACGAGAACAGTCGTGTTTGCCCATTCACTACAATGTGATAATGTGAAGGAATGGCTTGATCCGTCTATCAAATTCTCCCCATCACAGCAAGACCCAGAAGCTGATCACAGGATTTCCAGCAGAACCACGTGCAACCCTCTGCCCCACTGCTGTCACCCAGCAGGGATGGAGGCTGCTGGAGTGGTCTGAACCGACCATCCTGATGCTCTGGGCACATCTGTGGGACTGAAAAGGCCTCAGTCCTGCGTCTTAAATACAAGAGTAATGTTCCAAACACTTAATCAGGTATGACCACGTCATGCATATGTGCAGGTCTGTGTGCACCCCAAAGCAATACAAATGTAAAAATGTCAATAAAAAGAGTGGGGGTTGAGGCCTTTTAAAGGTCTCAACTGTTTGTTCAAAGCTGCACTTTGAAAGCCAAATTCACAATACAATTGGGCAGCCAACTTCAAAGAACGGTTTCTGTGATTTGAGCCTCAGATGCGAGGACTTTGGTGAAAAGGTAATCTTTGCTGTACTTACACTTTCGTATGTGTGAACTGACATCCCTTGGCTGCATGTTTGCACAGAGGAAAGCATGTCACCTTATAGCATTATCCCTGCCAGTATCACTGCTTTATTAAAGATCTGTGAGGTTTGTTTCTGTCTTCCTCCACATTCATGTGTATGTGGGTCTACCAATTCCAGCACAGTAACTTCCTACTGGTTTAATGAAAACAGATAGGGTGTGGAGACTCATGCTCTGATGAGTGGTTAGTCTAACCCAGTGCACGCAGGAATTCAACACCACAAATCAAACACACTAAAAGCGGTTTGTGTCGGTCCTGCTGGCCCCAGGAATAATCAGTCTCCTGGATTTCAGCTCACATCACATCTGGCTCATCACAGATTAAGCCTTTCCTATGGTTTTCTAATAGGGATCTGCACAAAAAGCAAGGATTGGTAGCAGAGAGGCTCCCTGAAGACCCCCAGATGGACAGGGACAGCACAGACCCATCTTCTTCAAGAGCAAACTGCACGGGGTTTGGATGCAACCTCCCTTTTATGTAAATGTCCTTAGCACAGAGTGTCAAAGTTCATCTGTTTCAGGACTGGCGGTCAAGAGCCTTGCATTCAAAGGGAAGCAAATAAGAAAAAGAAAAGCTTAATCTCAAAGTTACAGTCTTAATTCCACCCTCCAAACCCGAGATGTTTTAGTGATGCAGGAGTCAAAGGCAACTGCAGCACTGGGCCCTTTGTTAAATACTTAACTACAATTTCCCTAATCTATCTGCAGGTTCTCACTGAAGAGACAAAAAAATTTCCCCATCAACAGCCCACTCTCATCTAAGCAATGAGCTTTCTACAGCACCTCCTGGGATAATCCTCTAGTTTTTAACAGAACTAGTCCTTGACTTTTCTCACCTTCAAACATGATTCTGCCTGCTGCTTTCAATGCAGATCAAAGGCAACCTTAGTAGATCCTTACTGCTCTAAGACAGAAAATAAATTTATTAAGTTAAATTTCAAGTAATTACTTTATTCTGTAATTTTATTAAAAACTATCATTTGCCAAACATGCTCTGGAAAAAAAATTACTACTCAGACTCAATAATAAAGTACATAATTATCAATAAATGTATAGTGCCTCTTTTTAAAATCCATAGCATGTAACACTCCTTCATGCTTTGAGTGGGAAGTGTCTTAAAGTCATTATAAACATTCATTTAAAGACTTTCATACTTTGAACTATTTAAATCACATTAAGGATGAAATTTCACATAGTTTGAAACTTTAAACCCTGCTGTCCCTCACTCTCACACCATCTATTCTATACAATTTAAGAACAGGTATTTTGAAAAAGCAGACAAGTAAAAAAAAACCTTTAATGATTGAAAAAACCTACCCCAACTCAAATGTTTCTTAATGAACTTGCTATTAGCTGTGTGTTTCATTTAAAAAAGAAAGAAAAAAAAAAAGCTGGTATTTTACCTTCCTCTCCAGCTACATTGCAAAACTTTCAGTGCTACATGCGTGTCAAATTTTTTTTCCAACCTTTTGATAACATATTTTTAACTGATTTTACAACACAGCAAAGGGACATGGGCCATTCATGCACTAGCCAAAAATTAATCAAGCTGCAACCCCAAACAAGCCAAGTGGCCACAGTGAAAGTTGAAGAGTGTTCCAAAATGAGTATCTGTAGGCTGCAAAGACCAATAATGAAGGGTTGCAAATCACAGTCCTTTTCCGCTGCTGTGCAGACCAGCAATCACGAATTTGAGCAGAAGAAGGGTCTGTCAGCCAATCTGTGCCAGAAGCTCAGCATGGGAACTCTTCTGGAAGATGCTACAGCAGGGCCTAGATACACAAACCAAACAGTGACCTCGCAACACACAGTAGCAGCCTCCAGCCTGAGACTCAGTAAAAAGGTCAGTATAAGAGAAAAGGAACAAATAAAACTGCTATCTACATAGGGATGAACAAAATACAGATTAAAAAAATAAAATAACTAAAGCATGTTAGATGAAAACATGAACCAGTCTAAGTAATCCTACTACCTCTGCCAGTGAGAGGCAAATAGGAAATAGAAAAGGATGCCTTGAGTGCAAGGCAGATAACTGAAAAATATGATCAAATTCCAACCTTGGCTGCAGAAATCAATACAAACAGGAAACTCAGGTATGAATTCAGCTTTCCTGTGCAAATACACCACTCAAAATGCATTCAACTATGTCTCACATCACTCCACACAACGCATCTGAAAGCTAAAAGCGTGGCAGAGCCCAGGTGGTAATTCCCATCCCTCTTGCTGTCTGCTACCATCTGTAAGCAAAGCAGCCTGCAAACAGCCACAAATCCTTTGCCATACAGTACTGCATCCCACTGACATCACCACCAATTTTGGGATGCAGCTTGTGTTAAATACCCAACATCTCCTTGCAAAGTACCTCGCACACTTTTCCCGGAGCGCGTCCCATTCAATAGCACATTTCAAAGCAGATCCCTCGGTTCATCAAGCACCAAGACAGTGCTTTCCCTGCAGATGGAAAGGTGCTTTCCTTGTCCTGTGAGCACCCTGCCACAGCAAGCTCCCTGTTGGTATTTGGATGGAGCCCCCCAGAAAACCATCAAGGGTGGGAATAGGCTGGTAGGAGAAGAGGCGAAGGGAGAAGGTACCACGAAGAAATAAAAAATGCAAACCATGTGCTCAACAATGATCTTCCTCCTAAACTGGGAACAGGGTGCAGACAGGGATTTGTGGACTTTAAAAAAAAATTTATTTAGAAGAACCCCATATTTAAGTCCCCCAGAATTTTTGTGGGAAAGTTGCAGAGGGCTCAGCATGGAATTGAAGCCAGCTATCAAAGGGTGTCTGGTGCTTGCTCACCCCTTGCACTCTAGGGCTGTAGACCCTGAGGCTGAAAGCACTCACCCTTGAGCACTTTGTGGTGAGAACAAGACCATTTCACTGCTCACCAAGAAGCAAGAACAGAGTAAGCAAAAAGGAGTTCAGATTTCAGGAGGTTAACTTTAAATCCACCAACTCAGTTCTCTGATTTGCTGCTGGAGAAGAGATGGGGCTGGAGCTAAGGCCATTCCTATGTATAAGTTCTTTTCAGTATAAATAATATATTGTGACACTCCTCTCCTGACTTGGACACATACCGAGTGCTCGCACGCTCTCCTGGACCATCACACAGAGGGTAAACACATAAAAATAAGGTCGAAAAGACTAAGATCCAGGACAACAGGACAAGCAAACAGAATCTAAGGCACTCAAGTAGATTTAGGGTTGAAAGTAAAATCCTCCAGAGAGCTCATATTTTTTCCCTTTATCTGATGGATCTTGAAGCTTGTGTTTGCCTTGAGCAGTATTTCCCAAACCACCTCACCCCTCTGACATCACCAAGGCACACAGACAATACACCAACAGATACACAGAGGAGGGGCCTCCTGTGAAAACTATTCTAGCAATAGTAAAATTGTGAGGATGCTCTAACTCTATAAAGAAAGACATGCCAATTTAAAAGAAGTTAAGAAAACAGTTCCCTCCAAACACATAATTCTTTCTTGTCACTCCAATTGTTTTAAAACACACATGGAGCTGAGTCCTCTCTTATGCTGAAGAATCCTGCTCAGGCAGAGGGATTCTTTAGGCAGCACTTTACTCTGAACTTGTTCATCACCATTTGTACCTGGAAACTTCCTACCCTACCGTAGTTGGGCAAAATCCTGCAGGTCCTCAGTGGCCACCAGCCCCTACCCTCGGCAGCCTGGCATGGGCACACTGGGGAGTGACACATTTGCCAACCGTTCCATGCGGCAACCCCTGGCACTTTCCCTGGTTTGAACATGCCACATGAAGCTTTTTTGGCATCATCAGCCAGCTTTTTCAGCTGGCTTCTCAAGGAAAACTAAACCTAGCCCTCACAATGGTCACACAGTGAAGCTGGCACCTTCCTGGCAAGATGCTTGTAACCAAGCACAGGTTGGGAGGATCTGCACCTTAGGTTAAAGCCCAGGTAAAAGGACTACTGTCTCAAAAAAAAAAAAAGGATGCAAAGTCCTGAGACGTGAGGAACAGATCCCAAAAATCTGCAAGGTCATGACTCCTGGTACTGAATATCACTTGATGGTAATGAAAAGCAGCATCATTATGGTGACAGGCTGCAAGAGGTGACATGGGGATGCCAGATGGTAAATACACAAGCTATAAAGGACTCTCTAACTACCTTTGGCTGAGCAAAAGGAGGGCATTGGTGTGCTGGTCCCATGGGTGGGAGCAGTGACAATCATGTGAACTTCCAGCCAGGCAGTGCCAAGCGCTCTCCCCAGGAGGGAGCTGAGCACTCGAATAACTTCCTCGCCTTTCAATCACACAGAAATAAACAACACTCTTCACAGAAGACCAGGAAGGGGGATCTCTTTGGAAAAATGCTGAAAAAAACAGCTTCGGGGAAAGCCCTGAGTCTTCGGGATAATCCCATCTTCCACAATTTTCAAGAAAACTGTACCAAAGCTCGCAAGACAACAAGCACCAAAGCCTTTAACAGAAGTGTGCTCCCAGCATATCGTTTAAATAAATCAGTTTCTGGAGAGACAAAAGAAAAGGAAAAACTCCCTGTGGTGCCTGACAGTTTGTGCTCAAGAGGATGCTGAAAAAAAAACCCCACAACAAGACATATTTGCTTTCGAGGTGGGCGGTAGGAAGACGGGCGGGGAAGGCATATCCCCAGAAACACTTGAGGAAAGAACCATCAGGACTTTCCTTCATTTTCCGTGGAAGTGAATCAGCAGTGCTCTGCCAGGCCAGCAGCAAAGCTTGGAGACGCTGCTGCTGTCTGCTTCATACTGGCTTTCACTGGCATGAGAGGAGGCAGAAACCTCCCTGCACCACTTCCCAGGCCACCATCCCAACACACTTTGAAACCCTACTAAACTTAACTTCTTCCAAATGGTATCCTCTTGGATTTTCGTCTTGCTAATAAGATTTAAGAAAAAGAACAAGTATCTCCCCACTTCTGCTATCGAAGTGAAGTGCAGCATAAAGTAACTGAAACTAGTAAGCATGAAATTAGGTTGAGAAATGTAAAAAGTAGATGTCCCAAGACTTGGAGTGAGAAAAGGGAACACACACATCAGAGGCAAGCAAAGGGGCACAGAGTTCTTGAGACATACTGCTATTTTATTAAATCCCTCTGAGGGTGCCTTCAGCAGCAGTTCAGAACCTGCTTTCTCTGCGTGGTATTTAAAATAAACAAACCAAACAAAAAATAACAAGATTCTGCTTAAAAAGAAAGGAACCACATTCTTCCCTATACAGTCCTACTCACAGGACTTCTTCCTCCACTTATCAAACTGGACAAGAGGTTAAGTAACACTGAATCTGAGGCTTCCTTAGTTACGGTCACCGACTCAAAAGAAGCAAGAAAATCTCCTTCCATTTGTTCGTTGGTTGGGGATTTTTTGTTTGTTTTAAGCTCCAGTGAGTGAAACATGCAGTTTTAACACTTACTAGAAAATTGTGGGAACAACATACAATCAACTACAAGAGAAGTGAAAATAAACAGGTAATTTGATGTTGCAAGTTTGAAAAAGCATTTAATATAATATTTAGAGGGGAAATAAGGTCAGGACAGGAAGAATGAGGGGAAGAAATGGAAGGCAAACCCAAGATTTTGGGCCTCTAATCATGAAAAGAAGCGCAAAACGTTCCCATCCCACCCACTGCTCACATGAAATTAATCGTCCCCTCCACCAGTGCCAATTGGGACCACACTGTAAATCACAGCATCAAAATGCTACAGGTTAAAAGCTAATACTACAGATTTATATCCTTACATGTTACTTAAGAAAGGAGGCGGGGAAGAGGGCTGTTTCTGTGCAAAGCCAAAGCTAAGGGTTTGCTAAGTGGAGTAACACAAGGCAAGTAACTTTGCTTTTCATCTTGCACCATTCTTCCAGGAAAGAAAATGAATTTCAGGCTGTGGATGAGTTTACCAAGTGAACTGAATTACACCCTGGGTAGGTAATACCGGAGTTGGGGAAACTTTGTGGCTTGCACACAGAACCATTTGCATTTGCCAGGATGTGCTCATTCCTGTGATCCTGCGCCTCCAATGCCTGTACCCGCAGGAGGGTCTGCGCTTAACTCGGGCTTAACTCCAGCAGTGTCCCAGAGCGGAGGGTTGATGTGCAGACATCAGGAGCTGAACTAGCACATACATGACAGCAGGAATGTCTGCATGGGCACATCTCACTCCAGGTCTGTACCACTAGCCCATACCATGCGTTCTATCAGCCCAAGGCAGGACATGTCACTGAAGCAGCTGTGCTGGTAAAACCCATCAGCAAAAGGGCTGTTGCAGCAGCAAAGGGACATTTTTGCCAATGTCACATACTGAGGGTTGGGACAACAAGCCCACTATCAGCACATTCACCCAAGGAGAAAGTTCTTGATGTGCTCATGGGATGCTGACCAGACCAACGTGCTTGAGTGCTCCAAGGCTCTGGGTACCTTGCCTTATGAGATATTAAACATACACATTCTCACTTTTTATGAAAGTCTGTAGCAATGGTTTTAAACCGGAAGAGTGTAGGTGTAGATTGGACATAAAAATTTAAAAAAATTTAAAGAAAAAATTTAAAGGCCCCTTCCCACCCTCAGACTGGGCAGTCCCAGACAAAGGCAGTACAAGACAGAGACCTACAGGATTTCAGAGCTTTTGAACCATGCAGATGGAAACTGAATCCAATGGTGAGCCTGGACCATGATACTGCTTAACCTGTAGTCTGTGTGGGTGAGAGGTGCAGAGATCTGCAAATTCCTCCCTGTAAATCTGTAAAAGGTAACTTGAGAGGCAAGCAAGGGGTGAGCAGGCTCCACTTTGCTAGATCAGGTCCCCGCTGGACAACAATCTGGAGAAGTTATAAACTGCAGATGTTGCTGGGGAGGCTTGCTCTCAGAGCAGAGTTGAATTCCCTGCCCATGCCCTGATTTCACCACCCAGCAGGTGCCCGTGCCCCCAGCCAATTTGCAAAAGGTTGTCAAAACTTGCTGCAAGCTCACCCCCTCCACTCCTGATGGGCGACTTCTAACCATGCAGGTGTTCCAGATCACCTTCTTCCCCATTTGCTTCCCAACCCTTCCTCCCCAGTCACTCCTCCAGATGACAAATGCTCCCCTCTGTCGAGCACTGACATGAGCCTTCCCACTGCCAGCCCCACTCAGGGCACTGCCCACTGCAGGCCAGGCACATGCAGTCTCATCCATGAATTCACAGAGATGCTGCACCATAATCCACCTCCTCAGCTATCAGAATCTCTCAGGATGACTTTTCTGAAGTCCCCTCCTGGTTGCTGACACCTAAACCTTCTCTCCTTGCCGGTGTCGTTCTCTCTCTGCTCACTAACAAAACCCAGCCGTCTGAGCCTTCTGCAGTGCTAAATACACAAAATCATTTCACACCTCCCCTCAGTTTCACCAGCAGACTCACAGTACTGGTCATTCTACATGAACTGAACTTACAGAAAATTCAGTTTTCACTTTAGAAACTGGTTTGGGGTCTCATAGTTCTGAAAAAAGCTTGCCAAATGCATCGTCTTATTTTCAAACTCAGAATACTTTTGCAACAACCCCAAGTGCTAATTTTTAAAAACAAAACAACCAACAAAATAACCCTTCTGCCTTGCAAAGGCACGGCAGTTTTGGGGAGAGGGCTGGCTTGGTGATTTCTGAACTGTCTCTGGAAGGCAAGGCTGGAATTGAATGCTCTTTCCCTCATCTTCCAAGTGCCCAACTTATTTCCATTTTGCTACATCTTCACAAATCAAACTCTCAAATACTACCCTGCATGAAAAGTATTTGAAACATTGTGAAAATCAACAGCTCTTTCAGCTTTTCAGGAAAAAACCCCAACTTACTGTTACCCTGGGACAGAAATGTATCATTACATCCCATAAACTTCAAGTCTATTTTTGAAGGCTTGATGAAATAAACTAACCACAAATATTAGTTTCAGATGATGTGACATATGTAAACACAACTTGACAGAAGAGCAGCAATTATTTTAATGGCTTCAAGTTAAAGCCTTCATAGATTATTTTAATGTCAGTTTTTGTTTATTAACTTACTTTCAGTATGAACAGATCCCATCATGCAGAAGTGCAGTAACTTTTAGGGAAAGAACACACTTGCTGAATTACCCTCACGCTTGAAAGAAAGTTGAACTACAATTACACTCCATGCAAAATGTAAATGCAGCTTTACCTGATAGCCATGCTGAAATCTCAGGGAATTCAGTTATGACACTGCATGTTTCTGAACAAACTCTAATTAAAATACTCTTCTGATTTATTTTCAGAGGATGTTTCCACTCCTTAAGTGGACACAAATTAAAATAATTTAGACATGGATCAAAACATCCCAACCAGAAGAGACTCCAAATAGTGTTTCTGAGGATCATCCAAGTTAGGGCAAAGCAAAAAGGAATAAAACCTGAAGATGTCGCACATGCAAATACAGTGATGTCATGCCTGGCATTAAATTCTTTGTCTTTTACGAGGATGAGCAAAACCTGCTGTGTTCTCATTCCAGCCTGGAGCAGTTCGACACTGGTTTGAAAATGCAAAAAGAAGCTAGTAACTTTACTAAATTTAATGTTGGCTTTTTTTGACTTTTAATAAAAACACACTAAAACTTCCCCCTCCCAACAAGAATGAACCCAAACATGACACTACAAACTTGGGCTGTTTCATATAATAGATTATTCATTTTACAGACACTGTCTAGAAATTGCTGATTTTAACTAGAGTAAAAAGGAAAGAAACAAGTTGTACTTTGAGAGAAAGTGATTGGAAAGAGGGTGCTACTTACAAACACTGACAGCAGGAGATGCCCTGTGTGACGAAACTCTGACAGGTGAACTCTTGGGGTGGACAGGCAGGAAAAATGTCATTTCACAGAGGTGAGTAATCACAAGGTCTTCGGGCTGATAACTGAGCTATACAAACTTATCCATACTTTCTGGCACTGAGTTTATCATGGATACAAGAAGAGAGAACAAACATGGGAGACCATTGTTTTCTGCAGAAGCCAGAGGGGATAAACACAAATATGGGGGCAAAGTAAAATAAGGACCAGCCAATTCTTAGCATTTATATTCTTCCCAATTGCTGGCCAATACCTTGCTCTCTCTGATCTGGACATCCAATTTGCAATTCTGTTTCAAAGAGCTGCTGAGTTCATACAACATACTGAAGCCACATCTACATTAGAAAGGCTTCACCGGGACAGAAATGCATTACACTGGCAAAGCACTTCGGTCACAGACACCTCCTAAACAATAATATTACTCATCTGCTGGCCTAATAAAACCACATCAGACCTCCTCTAGTCATGTCTGTGCCTGCACGACCACCCCAGCCCCAGACAGGAGGGACAAACCCTGCACAAACTTTAATCTGTAGTTTAAAAAAGGCACCTCATTGACAGCCTTGTGCTGTGACCCTGCTATTCCTGCAGAAGAAGCCCTGTGCCGCCAGAGGTGCAGCTTCTCAAGGCACTGCACACTCTGCCACTCTCATCCGCTGCTCCCCGCGCTGCTGCTGCTGCGGTACCCGGCGGGCAGGAGCTGCCGATGCACAGCAATCCTGATCACCAGGTCCCCTTCCCACCCAGCCAAGAGCCCTCCTCTTCCCTCCTATTCCTACTTCTTTGGATGTTTACTCCCCTTTTGCTCTGCACCTTTCAACCCAAAACTTTTGCTGTGTTCCCCTGCACAGCAGGACGCTCGCAAGTTCACAGGGTTTCCAAGGAGCACCTGCCCCAAGACAGGATGGGGAGCCGCCATCGGAAAGGTGCTTGGGCAGCCAAAAGGGGGAGGAAATCAGAGCCATGCCCCGCCC
>WEIT01015989.1:1020-73995 GCA_013389985.1 Dryoscopus gambensis | reverse complement strand
CGGCTCAGCCCCACCAATGCTCCACGCACCCCCCGCCCCCGGCCCCGAGCGTGGGCTCCGCCGGGCGCTCCGCTGCCCCTGTGGTGACACCACCAGCCCGTGCCCGTGGCATCTCCGCTCCCCGTCCCGCTCCACGGGCGGAACCACACGGACCCTCCCGATCATCCGGGTGGAGCCGGGGCTCGCAGCGGGGAACTCCCCTCCTCGCCCCGGCCCCGGGCGGTGTGGACGGTGGCGACGCCGAGGGGGATATGGACCCTTGGTAGAAGGGCTGGGAGTGAGGACCCTCGGACCAGTATCCCGTGGGCTGAACCTCCCCGTGTGGGGATGGCAGCGGCTGGACCCCCGTTCTAGGACGTGGGGACGGGACCACCATCTCTGCATCGCGTCCCTGCTGTAGAGACGGCGGGGGCTGACCCCCGCTGTAGGCACGGCGACGGGGTCCGGAGGGTCTGGATGAGGCTGTGCCGTTGCCGTGAGACTGCCCCTCGGAAGCGGGGCAGATTACCTGGGGAGGTGGGAGGCGCTTCTACATCTCCGGCTTGTGGTAGAGGTCTTCCAAGGCACAGGCTTTTGAGTGGGCTTCAGGCGGTGGTTGTTTGTTGCTTTGAAGAAGGTGGTGTGTATTTCCAAAGGATGCTATTGCAATCTCCGCTCCTCTGCTGCAACGCAGGAATCCTTTCCCCAATTTAAAACTGTCGTTGAACTCTTTGCCTTTCTTCCAAAGAGATGTAGACAGATAGGACTCAGGCTATTTTCTGTTTACTTCAGTGAATTAATGAAAAGAAATAATTTACCGATTGTATCTTACTACTAGATAGCAGATGTTCCAACAAGTCCAGGCTAATAGGATTTAAGAGTAGCATAAGCTCACTGTAACTTCAGGGGTGTGCTGTCTAGATGCGGTATCTTTGATTAGATCGCATTAGATTAATCTTTTAATTGTATACTTAGTGCTCGACAGGCTTTAGATCTCGTCTTGCTTCGGCTCTCACCCTGCCCCATGTCACCAGTGGGGCGGCCAGGCTGCAGCCCTTAACCCCGCTGAGGAACTTCGCTGGGCATGGTTTTGTTTCCTTTCTCCGTGTACTGTTGAGGACTGGGGACTGGCTCGTGTTTGAGTGTCAGACGAGGAGCTCTAAGTTATTGCAACTGAATAATCGTAGAAGAACGTAAATATGTCAAAGCAGTGTCAAGAGATTTCTTTGCAGGGATACCCTTATCTGAGTAGGCGTGTTTTTGACTGCCTGAGTATAGTCTCTCTCTGTAAGTATTTGATAACAGGATGGATTCCTTCCTTGCTGCCACCAGCCCCGAGATTTCTGCTAACTTTTCCTCTTCTTTCCAGATGGAAGCTGTTAGGCAGGGACAAGCTTGGGCATCCTCTCTGCATTTGTTGGGAGCACAGAAGATAACCCTCAGAGCTCACTGATGCTCGTCAAACTCTGGTGTTCGTCCCTAGAGCTGTTGGTGGTTTTGATTTTTTTTAAATGGAAATTTCTTTTTCTTTTAAATATAACTGAATATATTTTGTTTAATTCTTCAGTAGCTGTCCAGCCCTGAAAATGTTTCTGATTTTTTAATACTTGGGGGCAAAAAAAATTGTTATTTTAGGGCAAAAAGATTTTCTGCCAGGATACACTTTTTTCTTACTGTCTTAAATTCTTAAATTCTTTTTCTACGATCTGGAAACAAAGGCAAGCCTAAGTGTTTTAATAAGACTACTGTACTTTTGAGTATAAAATGTTCTTGAAAGAGCAGATCAATGGAAAAGCAGGTGAAAAATCATCTGCTTGCTGTTATCCTAACTGACACGTACTTTAAGGCCTGTTTAGCTTTTTTTGCATTTCCAAATACAGAAAGCTGTTTGCCTGATTAGGTGATACGGCAGCTAATGCTGCCTTTCAAGTGCAAAAAAAGGCTGTCAATGGGAGCCTGGTGCGAGATTTCAGACCTTAAACCCGGGTTGTAACAAAGACAGTTCTAACCTGAGGCCAAAGAAATCCCTGCACCAAGGAAGGCCAAACTAAGCAATGAGGCTTAGCTGCCTTCCCCAAAATAGTGGATAGTTCCACACAAATTAAGAACTGGAAGGCCGTTAAAATAAGGCATAATTCAGTGTATTTAAGATGAAGAGGATGTGGGTTTAAAATTGGAGAAATCATATTACCATCCTAAAACAATAAACTAAGGACAACTTTTTGAGCACCTGAGTATTCAGTGTTACTGCTAGAGAAGCTGCTCACACTGTGTAATCTAACTAAGAATACCTGCTGATGTGTGAATTGGCATTTTCCCACATGAAGGTGCAAAATATAGTGCACAGAGATTGGTTTTGTGAATGTTTTTTGACTTGGTCATCAAATTCCTCCCCTGAATCTTGAGCAGCGGGACAAACAGGCTGTGTGGCATCTCTACCTGGATGCTGTCCTTTAGGAAACTTGTAGTTGTTCGGTTAGCTCTGATTCTGTCAAATTTAATTGAAGTTAAGTGAAACGATCAAAAGTTTACTCAGGGATGGGAGAACTGTGTTTAGATTAAGATTATTGTTTGTAATTACAAAAGCCTTGATTCCTTGGGAAATCATGCAAGGAAAAAGTATCAGTGATGAATGCAATTCGAATACTCTTACTAAGTCTCAGTATGTAATTCATTTATAAAAACCTAACATTAACATGACGCAGGGTAACATAACAAAATGGAAATTGCTTTTGCAGAATATGCAAAAGGAAATACGCACTTTTAAATTTATTTTGCATAAGGCCTCTCTTTTTAATTAATAACACAATGAAAGCCACACTGATTACAAAGCACAGTGAACATGTATGCACTATTTCCCAGAAAAGTGCAGGCACAGTACTTGCTTACTTTAAATCTAGTGCCCTCTCTGTTCCTTCTGTGCACTATCTCTGGATTTAAAGTGACATCTGCTCCATAAAGCCCTCAGATGAAGTTGCAGTCTCATCTGTGAAATAATATCTTGGTCAGACATAATGAACTGCATACTGATATGTATATATATTTGTTGTATGGTGTGGAGACGAGTGTCTGACGTATGTATTGTCATATACATTTCAATGTTTTTCAGCTTAATGGTTTCTTTCTGACTGTTTAATCCTGTGAAATTGAAGGCTGAGTCAGCATTACAGATCTAATTCCCTGTCTTGGAGGTGCAGCTCTGAATTTTGCTCTGAAGATACTGTATAAATATCCTAAAAGGGAATGTACATCTTCTAAGAGCCACAACAGAGGCATGCAAACAAAAGAAGTGTTTTCTGTTGAGTGCATGGCTACATGTTGCTCATTTTTATGCTGGCCTGACTCTGTGAGATCAACTGGAGTTTTGCCTACCAGACATAGCAGCAAATGGGTAGTCTGTGAGCTTTGGAATGGATGTGCTTGCTTCTCCCAGGGCAGGTGAACCAGCCCTTGGCTGGTGAGCCAAGCTACTGCCTTAGAGCTGGTTTTAGGAAGAACCAAACTCGGCTTCTGTTGCTAATTTTACACCTTGCTCCTATCTCCTCTTTCACCCCATTCTTCTAACCCTACATGGGTATAGTGGTGTGCTGGCTCTCTGTTTTTAATGCCAGCTCAGTAGTGGAATCAGGCCTCCTATACAGTCAGAAGGAGGAATTAAAGTAAAAAACAAATTAAAAAGAAGTCAGCAGACAAACACTGCTACCTTTTTTCTCTCTCTTGTGGAGACCTTAATCTCTATGCTGAGGGCAGGAAGCAGTGCTTGACTGGTGGTGTGCACATCAATGGCTGAGAAACAAAGCTCTTTAGCCTGTTTTTTTCCCCACCCCAGCAAAACAGCTTCCCAAAGCAAGCTTCCTCCTTTGCTAAAATGCTTTGTCGCCCCTATCAGTGTTCTCAATCACCGGGGTGTGCAAATACAAGCTGAAGTAGTAAGCACCGATCAGATGTGCTGTCTGCAAAATGAGATGTTAATATAAATGCACAGAAAAGGAAAACAATATCAAAGTCTGATCCAATTATAAGGGCTGATCTTATGATTAGTAGTACCCTTAAGCTGGGGGAGGCTGTCAGAAGGCAAGATGCCTCCCCTCCTGGATGAAGGGCTGATGGGGAAGATTAGTTGCTAAGCCTGGATGGAGAGAATCCCCTGAACACAACCTCCCTAAGCATTTGCACTCATTGCCTGAGCTTAAGATGGGTCCTGGCAAGAGGCACACAGGCATCTGTCTTTTTCTGTTTCAAAAACTCCAGGAGAGCTGATCACTTATCACGGGAACCATCTGGCTTATTCTTAGAGAGATCAACAGTTAGTCACTGAATGAACAAGGAACAAGCTGCATTGAAGTCTGCTCTCCCCATTAAATATGAGGACTCAGCCCAAGGTCCCTGAAACACCACGTGCTTTGCCTGCTGCAGGCGGAAGGGAGAGAGATTTAATTCTGCCTTGAGGTTGCTGAGCTGCTGTCATGTGAAAGAGAGCTGCTGTGGTGAACAGGGGGACATCGGCATCTCTGCAGTGAGCTGTGGTGGCCATGGGGATGGGGACCCGAGGCTTTGCTTCCTCAAGGTCACCTCTGCCAGGGATGGAGAAACCCGAGGAGGGAGCAGGGCTGCACCATGGCTATCTGGAAAGCTTGACACCATCTGCTCTGCCTCCACTGTTTACTGTTGACCTCAGTTCCCAAGTGCCAGGGCAATAGGTGGGAATGGGTTATCATTCTGTGAGAGTTGCTGAGCATGCAGAACGAGGCCTGTGTAGGCTGCTGTGGGTCAGTGCTGCTGGGCTGTGAAAGCTAGGGAGCTAAGGTGTTTCACTCTTACCTTCGAGGAGTAAAACCCCACCTTGTCCCTGAAGGGATGCTACCACATCTGTGTGACTCTGTGCTCTTCAGGCTTTTTTAAGAAGGACCGTAGAAATAACTGAGCCAGCTCCTTGCTGAAAACTTCTGAAGTCAGGCCACTGTACCTCCCCTTGTGGCGGGCAGTTAGTGTTTTAACAAAGCATTTGGCAGCCTCTGCCTGCCCTCTGCCATTCCTATCAGGTCCCTGCGAAGGGCGGCTGGCTTTGAAATGCACTGATGGGCCGGCGGGGCTTTGCTCACCTATCGCTGCCCTGGGCCTCCTGTAGCCAAGCAGGCTCCAGACTTTTTTGGACCTATCAGTGACCTGACAAGCTCAGTGAACTTGGAGCAGCAGCTTGGCCTTTCTCGTGGATGGCCTACAGATCCCACCTGAATCCTATAACCTTTGCTAAGAGTGACAGTTTGGGGATTTTTCTTCTCTTTTCAATGTTTTTTTTTTTCTATTGCTCTTGCTAATTACTAAAGCAATTTTTAAAATTTAAATGAGGGCTTCCTCCCTCACAGCCCATCTGCTGTGAAATCACAGCGCACATCCTTTGTGACAGTTCAAGCATTGCCATGGCAACGTGCTGTGATGTGATCAGCCCTGAGTTATGACCTCACCGCGGGACCAGGCAGGCCAGGTTGCTTTGGCAGAAGGAATAAAAAGCAACTTCAGTATTAACAAAAGTGGTATCTCGGCTACAAGCTGATGAGATTTGTCCTGGCCTAAAAGCCAGACTAAATCCCTCTTTGGAGCTTTTTACAGGACTTCAGAGGTAGGGCTTGGCCAGGGGGCATCCAATTGAGAAATCATATATTTGTTTCCATAGAGAAAGTTACTTTCTTTGAGAAGTCTTTCCCACCAGTTTATGGCTCTATTTCAGTAGAAATTCTTTGAATTTTTAAGACTTTTTTGTCCTGTTTTTTTCCTCCCTGTTTATCCATAGTACTGGAGACTGAGCTCTCTTTTTCCTATTTGGAGGCAGGTGCTGCATGGCCAGTGGCAATGCATACTTCACCTATGCTCCCCTGTGGCTTTGCCCGACCCCATCCAGAAGATAACAGGGCTGGGGTGATTGGTTTGACTTTCTGAGGCATTCATCTCTCACCTCCCTGCTGAGCCTGGCTTGAAGGGTGACAACAGTCGCAAGCCTTTGTGGACAACTGGAGTGGATTAGTGACCAAAGACTGCCCAGCAGGTATCATATCCAGTGTTATCCATTTCCAGTTAACCAAAGACCTGGTTCAGAGCCTCTGGTTCAAAGTTGGGGATTTTTTTTAACATTTTTTTTTTTTGGTGACTCCTGCTGATTTTGGATCAGATTGTAACCGTCAAATTGAGCCTGCTTTTCAGGAAGCTATTTGCACATGTAACTAATTCACCGAGACAGCTTGTATATTTATCTGTACTGTAGAATGTGTTTCAGAATGTGTCTTTATCTGTCCCTTAGAGTAGAATACAGCATATTTAGACTGATGGTGCAAACAGAATTGATGGGGATATTTGGCAACTCTAGAGGGACTGGTGATAGAATTTGCCACCTCTCTGGAGACCTGGAAAGTTCACAGGCAGCCTAGTTTCTCTATTTTATTTCATGCTTTTTATGAGGATTTAAACAATACATGGCTATTAAATTAAATGCATTAGCTGAGAGGTGTTTTGGGAAGGGGGGGAGGGAATCTAGGGAAAATGATGTAGTTCCAAGTGGCACACTGCAGAGAAGTATTAGACTTTCACAGTATTAGACTTCCAAGTATTAAGACTTTGTGGGCAGTTCTATATGATGATATTATGTAGGGGACCGCAGTGGGTCTGCCATGCCAAAGTCTGTATGGTGATGGAGGAGCACACAGCCCTTGGTTGCTGTAGGTTCCCCTGTCCCCTATGGCAGGGATGGTGCATAAAGGCTTACAGTCCTCACACATCTGCTCGTCCCCTGTCCCTTACTGAACATCTAGAATCAATATAGCCCCAGTGCATTACTGATCAGGCTGTTTAACTTTGCACTGATGACTCTGCTTTACCTGTTGAGTCAGAGAGCTTGCAAATGATTGCTGTAGTTTTGTCTTTAAGCCATTTTGGAAAGACAGCCTTGAAGATCTACATCATTTTTAGGCTCACAACCAAAAGGGGAGCTGAGGGGGAAGGACTCAAGTATAATAATTTTCTCCCTCCAAAACTGTCTTTAAAAATACTCCCTGGCTTAGCCTCTTTATGCCATTTTACAGCCTCCAGCAAGTTTTTACAGCTGAGCTACTTTCCAGCTCCAGAAATTACAGCCCCTGAACTACTGAAGTGCAAATGACTTGACCGTAATCTAGGAAGATTCGAGAGAAACAGGTCAAATGTTACGCTAAACACTTAGGGCAACATATTTCAACAGCAGGAGGACAGAAGTATGTTTACCCTGGTCAGGTTTAACATGAGAAGATAAAAATCTCTTTTCTGAAGGTGAGTGTTATCAATTTACTGGTCTTTGGCTGTGCAGGCTCAAAAATAACAATCCTTCAGTAGCTCTGTCTAAACCAGGGTCTTAAGGTACTTAATAATATTAACTTCATAAGCTTCACAGCACACTCATAGTCTCAGCCCCTATGGTTATCTCAATTTATTGCTGGGAAACTAGAGCTTGAGAAAACTGGAGACAAGGTCTCCAACGGCTTTGACAGTGGCCAAGCATTCATAAAAATCAGTGCCAACGTTGGGGCTCTTGGGACTTTTGGCAACTCCATGGAAGGGACTCATGGCACAGCCAGATCCCTGGAGTCTAAACCCACTGGCTTGGCTACGCTGCACGTCGTTCACCCTGTCACTGACACCAGAAGGAAGGCTTAGCTGGGCTTGCTGCATGTTGAGGTAAATATTTATAAGATTGACCTGGATCTCAGCAGTGACAGAAGGCACTTTCCTGCTTTCACAGAAAAGTGCATCTATACCACTCTCAGAAATATAAAAGCAGTATCAAAGTGATACGGAAACAATTTGGAGTCTTTATCCTACCGGGGCTCAGCCAAGAATTTGTATCATCTTCTTAGTAAGACACCTGCCCTTAGGTCCTCAGCACATAGATTTTCCCTGCATGCTGGGTTAGCTCCAGGATTTTGTTTTGCTGCAAGGCCATGCTAGTAATAGCTTCTCTAAGTTTTGAAAAGCTGGATTTGCAAAGCCAGCTCCTGGATAACATGGTAAATTACAGGTTAGGCTATGTGTATTTACTACAACTAAAGGAAAATGTTTTTTCTTGGTCTTGAAGATCCCCAAAAGGCAGCTTTCTCAGTGAAAAATATTTTGTCACAGTAGCCATCTTAAATGTCACCCTAAACCAGTGACAAATTTATGGTGACATTTTTCAACAGAGATGGTTAAACTCAACTCATGTGCTCCCTGTAAAATACTGATTTTCCTTCACTCTCAGAGTGTCTGGAGGAAAAAAGATACTGTATGTAAAACTTGATTTATAAAAACAATGTGCCTATTGCTTCAATCCCTGGGTGCATTTACATTACAGGACACAAATTAAATTTAACATCATGCTGTCAACAACTGAGCAGGCAGGATAGGATTTAGCTTTTCAATAAATGGGTGGCAATTTAGGGGGAAGCTTGGAAAAGGTGGGAGAGAGACACTAAGAGAGTAAGAGATAAAGGTGTATACCTTTATAAAGGCATGGACATCCATTTTGCTGCCTATGAACTGTAAATTACCATCTGGTTTCAGAATGACTCTTTCCAATATTAAAAGATACAAAGATAAGGGAACCTCTTTCCCAAGACATTGAATTTATTTGCAAGAGTTTGTGGAAGTCAGTAATAGAAGGAAAAATAAATGTAGATTTTCTGTACGTTTTCCTTAATGCTCTAATATTGGTGCAGACCTCTCAGAGAAGTGCTGGGGTCTGCTGTCTGGAAGGTTAATTCCTGTCCAGGTCCTATTCACTGCTTTTACTTATGTCTTAACACATTAATGAAATACATTTAAAAATCATTAGTATGCTAAGGATGGTGTGATGGATACCAAATTTGATGCATAGTGATACAAATGAAGATTAATATTAGTCATATCTGTATGATTTAATGAAGGATATAATGCCACCTGCTGTGTGGTGGAATCAAATTACTGCTTCTTTGGTTGTTTTTGACTAGTTCTGGAAAGAAAATTAATTTGAACTAAGCTAATTTCCCTTTAATGTCTTAGATTTGTAATTAAAGATTCATGTGTTGCAGTTAAGCATAAATACTGTGTAAAATCACACATAGGAGAGGCCAATGATATTAACCCACCATTCCCCAGAGGGTACAGCACCCAGCATCTTCTAGTTGAGATTAGTAGTAGTTTCCTTTTCTTCTTCTCTGGGGGCTTGGAACACATTCTCATACATTTGCCTGCTTTTTTACAGGTACAGAAGAACATCCCTTGGAGGCCATCCCTTGGCCTTTTATTCACAGAGCAGTGCCAGAAGGAGATGTCTATGCATACACTTCGTGTGTGGCACTCTTGAGCTCCAGTGCAGGGCCATGCTGCGCTGGGACATCTCTCTGGTGGCTCCTGCCCCAGCGTCTGTCAAGCCAGGGATGGCATATGAATCCCCAGAGGGAGCAAAGATGCTTGGAGCAGGAATCTCTGCTGGATGCAGACCACAAGTGGCATCAATAGAAGCCATTAAAACCCAAGCAGTGGCTTGGATCTGTTGCCATCGTGGACTTCTCTGAGGACTTGGAGTTTTTGGCTAATGGGTTGCCTTGCAGCTCAGGATGGCCAATCCAGCCAGAGCTGCTGTGCTAGAGTGTGCTGTGCCTCCTTGCCATATCTAAAGGCTGCATGGCCTAACTGCTGGATGGCATATTATATATGGCAGACTGGCAAACAGCAGTAACAAAATGATTTTGTCCCCCAACAAAGTTAATTGAATGAGATTTAATGTTGCTAAGAGATTTGGACTGCATCCCTCAAACTTCAGGAGATTAGGCTGCCAAGCAGGAGGTATTGCAGAGGGGCTGGCACCATGCCAGTAAACAAAGCTTTATCAGGATGATATGTTAATATTTGTGTGTACTGTAAAATTAAAAAAATTAAAAAGGGGGGGCAGAGTGGTGGACTGCCTCATCTGCTGCTCTGGCATAGAAATTCCCATTGAAGCTGATGGTAACACAGTAATGCTTCCGCAAAAAATGTAAGTGATTTCAAAACAGCTTGGTTGCAGTGGAAAACAGATGCCTAGTGCAGTCCACCTTCATCTGTGGTCCCATCAGATCTTACATGGGGAAATATTTGTCTTATGAGAAGGCCCAGAGGCCCTAGCTGACATCAGAGTTGTGTTTGGTGAGGGGCTTCTTTGGGATGCAACAATGCTGACTCAGCAGGGTGTGGATGGACTCAGGGTCTCACTGCCTGGGCACCAACCTGGCCATGCTTGGGTTCATCATCATTCAAAAACTGTGTCATCATGTGAGCGTAGGACTGCATTTGAGGTAGCAAACCATGATGAAAAAGTCAGCCTACAGAAAAAAATGTGAACCAGCTGATAAGAAATGCAGGCAGTGGCAAGACTCTTGGTTTCTTTCATCTGACACAATATGGATGGGGAAAATGCCAGGAGCACAGCAGTGGATCTTGCAGGCTGAGAAGGTTCTCCTGAATTTCATCTTTGGACAATTAAAACATCAAAACTGGTGCCAAAGTGGATTTTTGTGGATTAATTGCTGGAGAGAAGTTAATGGGAGAAGATGATGGAGTAGATGCTGAAAGTAAGAAATAACAGGATGGTCAGGAGGGAATTCCCTGTTGGCTTAGCTAGTGATGTGTGCCATGGTTAGAAGAAATGTTTTCTGGATGGGGATGTATGTGAGAGGTTTGAGAAGAGCCGCTGGCAGTGCTCCTGCCTGGTTCTGACTCGCTTACTGCTGATAGGTTTTCATCTTGGGGATTTGGGGAAAGTGGATCTGAGTGTGCTGGATGCTGGAAACACAGGGGGATGAGTGTAAAGAGTGTCACCACTCCAGTGACAGCTGACCTGAGTCCTACCAGAAACTCTAGTGATATTTTCATCTAAGGACCACTGCAAATGTGGTACATCTGGTGACCATATCATCAAGGTGTAGCATGGACTTTATTCACCATATGAGATCTGCAGGCTCTGCGTAGGTGTTGGGAGAAAGGGGGAAACCTTGGGGCTTCACAAGATAAGGGACAGCACAGTTTCTGCCCACAGAATTTAGCAGTTTTAGCTATGATTATAACAGAGGAGCTACAGCTTTCCTTTCTTGCCAATAGAAAGGTAAAGCCTGGGCTGTCCAGATCACACTTTTCCCTCTCCTCCAGCTTACTGCCTGCTTTCATAAGCTCTTTGCCTGAAATCCTAGTCCCAGTGAAGCAAAATGGCAAATATCTCATTCACTCCAGTGGGACAGGAGCTAATTCTCAGCTAGAATGACACGCTAGCCCTCTGCACTGGCTCAACTCTGAATTTACACAGCCAGAAGTCACATAAAGACAACACTGAGGTAATGGGAAATCCACATTTTGGATATGAAGCACAGTCTATAGGCTGACACAGCTAACCTTTAGATCACTGAGGGGATGAGTAAGGCTTGGGAACCTTGTGTAGCTCAGCCCAGATACAGGTTCAAGTCTGGCCTGATTAAATGCTGTCCTCTGTCTCTACAACATAGTTCAGGTGTGTCTGCCTGGTTTTTAGTAGACAAGTTTGACACCTACAAGATGTTTCCTCTTTGCCACCCCCTCACCTACCAGCACTTGGGTGAGGTACAAGTGTGACATTTGTGCTGTTTCTATAGCTGGGCTACAAGCCTGCTCAATCCCTAAAAGACCCAGACTCCAGGAGAAGGGATGAGGAATGCATCAAGAATTTATTTGCTTTGCTGCTGATAACTGGGTGAAGATAGATACTTGTGTATGTCCTGTTATCTGGCTCTGGGAATAAGGTGATGATTCACTCTAAGTGCTTTATCACAGCTCCACATCAGAGGGGAACTATACAGAAAACTTATCTCAGGACTGACTTGACTTTTTCAGATCTGAATAATTATGCGGATCCAATTGGTTGTAAGTTTTATGTTCCTTTAATGAGGCTTTTCCATCTCAATAGTCAGTTGTTTGCAGCAAAAAACTCCCACTTCACATTATTTTTTATTGCCCTAGGCTGCATGTGTCTAATTTTTTCTGTATCCCAGAAAAGGTCTCTCCAGTATATTGGGAGGATTTAGCTTGAGTGCTGACCTGCCTTCCTGAGTGCTCAGAAAACACAGAGGCTTGCACAGAGCAGCACTCTTGTGCTGGCATACAACAATAGGAACTAGGAAGCCTAAAGCTAAACTCAAATTCATCCTGGTGAAAACTTTATTATAGTAGATGAACTATATCACTGAAGAAAAGCTGGATTTATCTCCAAATACATCTCCCAACTCCATAGGAGTTCAAATGAGCTAATCCTAGCAACTTTAAATGATGTAAGGCAACTTTCACTCCAAAAGCCTTTTCTCCTGTTGATTTTCTCCTGTCAGTTTTCTCCATTTGTATGTCTTTCCATGCTCAACTGGCATCAGCAGCAGAGAGGGAGGAAAATAATAACTACAGCAGTCACTGCCAGAGCAAAAAAGGAACTGTGCAATTTTTTTTGTAATGTCCAGAGAGGCAAAAACAATGAGCATGAACTTGTGTGCTGAGTTTAATCTTAACATTCCTTCTAGTAAGCACTGATGTTGTATTTAAAAAGTTAATCTTAACTGGTGAAAACAGGCCTTATATTAAAAATATATTGAAAATATTGTTGCTGGTTTAAGAAACACCAGCAGAAAGTTTGTTGTTCATATTTTTCTCTCTCTCTGGGTTGCAAGGATTGATTTATCTGTTCAAGTAAAATGTTGGTACTGAGACCATCACCAGGGCTAGCCCCTTGAAATAACAGCTCTTCATTTCTCTCCTCTGTACTTAGCTGGAAAGGGGCTCACTGGCCCCATGGGGAGCTCCTCACTGACAGCCTCCTGCTGGGGCTTCAGGACCTGATGGAATGAGGGGGACTGGAGAAGCTAAACCTCCTTCTCCTCTGGTTTTAATGTCATTTACGAATAAAGTATCGGAAGTTCTTAGTTTCACATTTTGATCTCATTTCCCATTCGGCAGCTCAGTACAGATGTGGATTTTCCAAGCCATCTGATATGTTTGGATAATAAAAGCCTGTTAGGTCTTTTGGGAAAAAGCTGATATACATTTGCCAACATTTTTGTAGATATTTTCCAAGCACAATTTTCCAACTGAACCCCAGAGGGTGGGCAGGCTGGGAGCTGCTGGAGGACTGTGTGCTTATTTTCATCCATTTTTAATGTGCTTAAAAGAAGAACGAAAGAAAACAATGCCCTTTTCTTGTGACCAATGTCTCTAAAATGATACAGTTCTGGGGATTTTCGTTCTGAAGACTTTCTGATAAAATCTTAATTCATGTATTTTGACCTAGCTTTCTGTTTTTCTGCCAAAACATTGAAAAAGTTGCACTTTCCTCCCCATCCATGAAATGATGAGAGATTCTCACATGCTCTGAAACAAGAAAAACAAATTAAAATCCTATACTGTGTTTTTTAGAAAGCCCTTAGAGCTGTCAGCTCCCTTTGAACTCTGGGAGTGGTGGTAAATGTGTAGCCCTTCTAGAAATAATGGCATGGATGTTAATCTATGAGCTCCTAACATAACTTTCCTCTCCTGTGTTTTATGGACTTCTCCCAGTGAACCAGGCTGGTAGTGCTGCACCCACCACCTTCACAGTAGTCCTGGCGTATGTTATGTTCATCTTGTGGGACTTGGGAGTTGTGAGAAGCTCTGACCTCTTCTCTGGCATATCAGGATATACTCACAAGGTAGAAAAGAGTGAGTGTTGATAATAAGTGATTCTGGATTCCCTGCTGCTGGGATGCTCTTGGCACTGGTTCTAGGGAGACCCAGCTAGTATCCATGGGGAATACCCTGGACATGCTCTACAGTGCATTTTAGGCCACCTTGCTGTGGGATGGTAATTTGTCCAAGGAGATATACCCTGGTCTTCTGTGCTGCATGCTTGCTTCTCACTCCCTTCTGCCATTCTGGGTACTTCTACTCTTTCTCTGAGAAATATCCTTTCCTTCTGAAATCAATCCTTGTCCTTTCAGGTTTCTTCTCTCCCTTTGTTTTCAGTAGTTCTACAGAATAAAATAGAGGAATGTAAATTCCTCTTTCATCTTTTCTACCTTCTTTCTTATGATGTGTTCTCCCACTGAGTGGGCAAGTGCAGTCTTTATAACTGCTCTTCATGAGCTGGAAAACTTGCATACAAGGCTTTGCATGGATTCAGTGCATGTGGATCTAGAAATCAGTGCATCAAAGTGAATCTAGGACTCAGCACACACAGATTTTTCAAGACTAAGACTGAAGACACCATTGTTTTATAAAGCTGTGTGTAGTGAGATGCACTAGAGAACTCTCATTGGCCTCAGATGTCAAATGCAAACTTCAGCCTCGTCACAGTAGAGCAAATGACATAAAAGCAGGTATCTGTTCCCCAAAAACCTGCTTTGTTTAGCTGTTATGTGTGAGCTGAAAAGCCTCCTGTGCCTACTGAAGAAGGAAGATTTTTTTTTCTTAGAACTCTAATACCATTAGAAGATTATTCTCTTAGAACCTAAAAACAGCAAAGAAACTTTAAACAGTGGGCAAGAAGACTGTTACAGGTGACACAGCTTTAATTTGCAGACACTTTAATCAGCACAGTAACACTGAAGATCATGATGCTGTGGCCCATTTGTTCTTTCCTCAGCTGTTCTGTTAATGGATGGATTAATTGGTAGCTGTCAAGCTTGTGCTGAATGTACTCAAAGTTTTTGCAACACTGCTCCGTCCACTTGAAGGCAAGCAGTATGGTTGGTTTCAGAAAAATGTCAATTAGAAAGTAATTTCCATGCATTCACAGCTCACTCAAAGTGTTATAATTTCACCTGCTGCTTTCTATGCTGCTTGCTCTTTCAATGCTCATCTATTTATTTCTGTTATCTACTTTTTTGTAAATGCCAAGAGAACAGACTGTCTCCTTTGTTGTATACATGCAAAGTGCCCACTGCAGTCTGGCTTTCCTTTTTGCAGGGACTCACTGCAAGGTGCTGCTGCGATTAATGGGGATGGAAAGTTTGAATAACCTCCTTGTAGCTGCTCTGAGTGATGAATGTGTGTGAGGAAGTCTCTGAGGATTTTTCCTATAATAAAGTATTATTTTTCACATTAACAATTCCAAAATAACTGAACTTTGACTTGGACTTTTCAGTCCATGTTTCCCAGCTTATGTATTCACTAAGCTGTTCTGCTGCTGAGAGTGAAAATCTGGCCCCTATGAGCTGTGCACAGTCCTGGGAAGCAGGGGCCAACCCAATTTGCCTTTTGCTGCTTGATTTTGAGGAGCAGATTATTTTTTGCATCTCTATAAACTTTCAGGTCACACTATAGCTTGAGCACATCTCTTCAGAAAGCATGTAAAAATATTTCAGATAAATGAAGATGCATTTTACAAACAGATATTTTTAGTTGGTCAAGGAGAAACTGCTTATTAAAGGACAATACTCTTTTTACAGGTATATCACAGTGGTGGGGGTGTAGGGATGGACCTGGTGAAGGTTGGTGGCTTTTTAGCTTGATTTGCAGTCTAACAGTTAAGATAAAGTGTTAGGACAGGACCTCGAAGAATTTGGCTCCAAAAATAATAACCCTACCCTATATGGGTTTTGGTAAGTCACTCATCTCTTGCTACACGAAAATCTTGTCTGTAAAGTGGGAACTGCAGACAGGAGTGGGAGAGGTCTGTGCCATCCTGACTTCCACTGTTGCTTCTGGAACTGCTGTGCCACCCTGTCCTGGGTGCTACCTGTCTGGAGGAGGGAGAGGCTGTGAACATCTGTCAAGCAGTTTCTAAGGCAGAGCTTGTTATCTCATGGGCAGGCCTATGTCGTGTATCTGGCAAAGTCTCTGCTAACTCTCTGCTTGTTTTGCAACTTACCTTACCTGCACAGTGAAGCAGCTGATTTCAGCAGGTTTTGATGCTCCATTAAAACATTAACAGTGCAGTCTCACAGTGCAATATGTTGGATGACTCTTGCAATGATAACTCTCTTGGAACTTCTTTCTGAAAGCGTTCAACAAGGGCAGAAGAGCATGGTGGAAATGCAGTGACATTTGAGAGCTGTGGTTCTCCGCAGGATTTGGTCCTGGCACTCATTTAATGTTCCCTGAACTGTGCCTGGATTTCTCTGTAAGACCACTGTCAGGCATTCAGCTAATCTGCAGAACGACATCACTTTTAGCCTTCTCCTGTTGAAAGGCTGAGAAAAGCTGTGATGAGAAAGCCCATGGCAGTGCAAGCAGAGGGTGTGGTTGAGTCAAGCCCACTTGGATGTACAGAAAGTTTGAAAAACTTTGGATTAGGCTGCCACAAGGATATGGCCTAAATCACCAGATGTGAGGAAAACCAAGTGATATGTAATGAGGGCTTCCTTGGTGTTTGACTTACCCCATAGAATTTCAAAGCTGTGGATGGTTGTACAAACTATGTACTACAGAGAGGACAAATCTGAGTTGCTGGAGAAAGGGATTTGCTGTTCCTGGGGCCTGGGGTCAGGGCTCTTCCCCCAGATTAGCCCAGAGGGTTTTTTTTTTTGGTATAGAATAAAGATTATACTATAAAAAAAATCCAACAGATGCTTAACTGTCATGTTATGAATGGCATCACTGTAATTAAATGCCTCAGCTTCTTGCCTTAAACAAGTAATTTCTTTGAGAATTCATCACTGAAAAAAAATTAAAAATAAAAGAATGCTCTGATTTGGAGAGGGCAAAGGGGGAGACTGTACTTTCCTTCCTCCTAATCTTGATTCAGCACCTAAATCTCCCCCTATCAGGACCTGCTGCTTCCTATGCGGGGATGATATGGGGAGCTTTCCCTGGTCTCAAGTCCTGTGTTCTGTCAGGAGCTTTATGCAGGAGTGTGAATACCTTAGTCTCACTTTGCAGATGATGCATTGAGACAGAAATCTTAAGCTTCAATGTCATGACTCAAATGCTGCACCACTATGTACCTATGAGCATTGTGTTTAGGTGACCTCAGACCTCCCACTTGGGAATTCACAGTGGGAGTGGGAGCCTAAGGCTGGGATTTGCAGACATCTGCTGAGGCAGGGGAAATGCCCAGGTGTCAAGTCATGTTCTTGTGTGAAGCCTCTTTCTTCTAGTAGTTCCTAGCTGTGAGTGGGGAAAGGCTCAGCTCTTTCTTCTGACAAAGAGCATAGGGTGCTCTTTGAAGGCGCAAAGACTCTGGTCCCTATTTATTCTTGTCTGCCCAACCACATCTCCAAGGTAGGCGCTGATCAGTGGGTCTTCAGGGCAGCCTTGGTTTCCCTGCTGAAGCTGGATGTCCACATGCCCTCCATCTGCTTGCACACAGTGTTTTGTCTCTTGCTGAAACACACCCTGAAAATACAAGAAGTGGGGCCAGCTTCTGGTCTGAAAGTCCCCTATGGAGCTACATCCCCATTTTGGGACTATTTAAGGGCTGAATGTTACAGCTGAGGCAAAATATGAGTGTCAGGAATACCTGAATGTTAGACACTGCTGTTAGAAAAAGTAGGGTAGAAGCTCTCATTCCCTACAAATCTATACCTAAAATGACTTTCCAAGGTGAGGAAAAAAATAAGGAGGCTCAGGGTTTCTTGTAGGTGTAGAACAGCCTCTTGATTCCCCTCTTCACAGTGGTTTTTTTCACTCCTTTCTTTCTGTCACTATTCAATCCGGGCTAAATCCTTCCAGCTGCCCCAAAGAGGGCTGTCCCAGGTCTAACACTCATGCTTCCTTTGGTTCAGTTAAAACCAAGGGGCCTCAGGCCAAACATCTCAGCTTGAGATCCTCAAAATTGTTTAGACTCCCAATGCCCAAGATGAAGGATGGCTTCTTATCAGTGATGCTGTGCTTAGAAGGGAAAGGCTTTGACACACATGACATTTAAAACTTTGAGTGAGAGCTGTTTAAACACTTGGGCAGGGTCTTTGGGGATCACATGCAAACTTGCAACTTGGGGAAAGGCCCCTAACCTGAAAATCCCAAATTTCAGCCCCATTTCCAGCCTCTCCAAGTCCTTCTGAACAGCAGCCTGGCCTCCAGTGTATCCCCATCCCCAGTTTGGTGACTGCATCCTTGCAGAGAATGCCCCCAGTCCCATCAGGCAGCCCATTAGGGGAGACAAGAAACAATACTGGTCCCAACACTGGTCTGAGGGACGTGTCCAGTTCCTGGCTAACAGCTGGACTTCACGGTGCCGGTTACACCTCCCTCAGCCTGGTGGCACAGCCCATTTTCCACCCACCTTATTGATCTCTTATCCAACCCACATTCCACGACTCTGACGATGAACACAATGGGAGACTGTGTCAAAAGTTAAGGGATGCAATAACACTGCCCTCTCCTTCTCCAGAGTGCTGGTTGCCTCATCACAGAAAGCAGATCTGTACTAGCTTAGGCATGGTTTGGCTTATACCTGAATTCAATCAGCTTTGCACTACACTCCCTCCACCTTCCAGCATGTGGTTCCATCTCCTTGTCTCCCCTGGAGCTGACATCCAACATCTCCTCGTGCTGCTGTAAAAGCAGAACCTGGTACTGAGCGACTGACTCTGAAACATTCCCTACAATTATCCAAACCACTTGTATTCTGGGAGAAATACAGATGATGACAGTCAAGATGGAATAATTATGTAGTGGAATCTTGCAGTATTTATGTGAAAGGTTATTACACCAGAGCTACAAACGTTAGCAAAATCACCTCAGGAAAACAGCATGCAGGGTTTGCATGTCTGTCTCCTGCTCTCATAATGCTCACTCATGTTTATGTGCAGACTTATATGGGGTTTTATTGCTAATATCCTTCTCATTAATAGCCCACTTGAGTTTTATGGTATATCTTTTTGGCACAAAATCAACTGAGAGTTTCCAATTAAGTTTATGGAGAGAAGATGCTGTTTATATCATGTTGCTGTGTAAATATTGGACAAAGAGATCTATGTGGGAGCATCAGGCATGGTGCTGGGTCAGAGACACCAGAGGGTTATTTGCAGGACTTCTGTGGTCAAGAGGACAGAGTTTGCTGCCAGTTACAGCATCTTCTCTCAAGTGGATGCAACAGCATGACTGAAGCTGTGGGAGGGACAGGAAGTTCAAACATAGTTTGCCCCGAGGCACTGTGGGCTGGGAAATGCAGGAGCTCATATCCAGTATTTAGCTGAAGAAGGGCAGGAGCACTTTGGGCAGTGGTGTGGGTCCTGCCCTTGGTGAGGTGCCTCAGAGCAGAGCTCTCCTTGTGCACTTGTGAGACCTCGTACAGGCACACAGGGCAGTGTTAGGCAACATGCCACATGAATCACTTTGCAGAGGCTGGAAAAATGGAACAATATATGGAGCTGAGTTTGAGGAAAGAATTGAAAACAAACGTCATAACCTGAGCGTTTTCCTTCCATTACAGCTATTCACATGTGCCACTGATGCTTGATATGGCCTCCCTGCTCACTGGGGAGATATCTGGAAGTTTTCAGTGGAGCACTTGCTCTCCAGAAGCCTTTCACCAACTCTGTTTGCAGCTGCTTTGGATGAGGAGTGAATTCTGTACTGACCTGAGTAAAACACAGTATCTGCTTCCCTTCACCAGCTTCGTGAACTTCTTGCACATCTCTATAGCCTCTGAGTTAGATTACATCTAAACCCAGCAGCTATTAAATAATCTGCACTGAGGGTGTTCAGCATGACTTGATAAAGAACCTTATAACTGGGCAGGGACTCACTAGAAATCAGGTTCTAGTGGACACAGCATAAGCACATACACATCTGGTTAAAACACCATAGTGATTCCAATGTACTCCAAGCTGGCCACACAGCTCCAACCAGGAGATTCCATTCTCTCCCCCAAAAAGCACAAACTTTTGCAAGCCAAGTAGAAACCAAGTGGGTGGCAGCTCTTGCTCTGGTTAGGATACTAGAGGATACAGGTCAGGGGGAATATGTTTTGCCTGCTGCTACAGACATAACGTGGCACTGGCTAACTGGTCTCTTCGGTCCTTGGGTTTCTAGCTGTAAGAGGAGAGAGGAATAGTGCCCTCTGCCTTAGCTGTTTGCACCTTGACTTTTGCAATGGGCATGTTACCATACCTGAGGAGATTCAAGCTTTACTCTGGGAACAGGAGCTGCAAGCAAGTTAAATCATCTTAGAAAAACTAACTTCAGTACAGAAAGGTAAAACACAAGAATTAGAATAGAATAAGCTCACCTGAAAGCAGGAACTCAGCAAGGGATTTGATGGACTAAACCCACAGCATTGCCAGCATTAAAGATATGTCTGTTTAGGGCTATCAAACAATTCCTCTTGGGGGATCTCTGTTGGTCAAGCTGCCACCCAAGCCGTGAACATGCACATCTGGCTCACCTGTCTCCAGCCTGGAGCCCTGGCAATCACAGAAGCAATCCTTGTGGTGTAGGAAGATCATGTCTAAACACTTCATTTCTTGGCTGTTTTCTGCATCCTCTCTTAGGGTGTTGTCATTGCATTCAGCACTGCATCCCGCTAATGAAAGGGGCTGGCGGGGGTTGGGAGGGGGGTATTCATTGACCTCTCTCAGGCGTTGGTTTTAGGTGTGGGAGTCCTTGGGAGTAACTCGCTAATTTCACCATTGAAATTGTGCTCAGTGCTCTTGTGATGTCATTCTCTGTCTCCTGAATGTGAAGTTGGTTATACAGTACCAGCTGAGCACCTCCTCAGGATGTGGACCTCAAAATGCAGCACTGTATCACATGGTGACATCATTTAATGTTTCTCTGTCAGATGGGACTAGCAGAGACAGTTTCTGGGACTGCCACAGGGCTCAGGGCTGGGGAAAGGAAACAGGAGAGGGTTCCCCAGCTTAGCACTGGGTGGGCAGTACAAGGGGCAGAGGTGTCTCCCAGGCTCTGCTGTTGCCCGGGGGCCCTCTTGTGGAGCAGTTGCCGCGCTCATCCACGGACAGGATTAGCTCCTGTTTGGAACAGGGCTCACTGTCTTTTGAACTTAAGAGTGGCTTTTTTTGAGAGGCAGGGATTTTTGCTTAGGTTGCTCCCTGGAAAGTGGCGTGGCAGCCCCAGTTTTACTGGGCCAGGCCAGGATTCCTCACTGACTCTCACAATTGGGCTGGGTCTCAGCTCCTTTGAAGGACCTGGGGGGATGGACAGTCCCTGCCTTTTTCCAGATAGGTGGAAGGATTGATTCCCTAAAGAGAATGTATCTATCCAGATCTGGCCCTTTTATGGTCAACTGAATGCTACTCAACAGGCGTATGATGAGTTCTCTGGGGAGTTCCCACAGTGATCAGATGAAGAACAAGAACACATTATTTCTCTCCACTTCCAGTGAAAGGAGTTGGAGGTGATGAGCAGATTGCCAACACCTATACTGGAACTATCTGCCCTTGGGTGAACTGAATCCCACTGTTGCGCCCAAGAGCTTGGTGAGGTCTGAGCAAACTCTGTGGTTGGTCTCATTCTGAAGAAGAGCCCTTCATGCTAGAGGCCCTGCTGCAAAAAATTAGGTGTTTATTCTTTTGACTACTGCTATATCCATGAGTATTCTTACTCACTATGGGCTCTGAGCCAGCAAAACTTGAATGTTAGTTTAATGCCTAAATGGGAGTGGGATGTACTTAAAGTTATTTCATAAATGGTCTGATGGAGCGAGGGGTGCACAAGAATTAGCTGCAAAGTTGGTTGCAGTAAATAGAAGCCAAGGTGGAATCTAGCCAGGGATTCTCTCACTCATTTCCTTATCCTCTTCACTGAGGTTAATGGGCAAAATATGGCCAAGATTATTCTTTCCATAGTCTAAGTTTTCAACTAAAAATATCTACAATCCAAGCACATTTTCCTTTAACGCACATAGGCTTTAGCTTCTGCCATCTGGGACACATACAGACCTGGTAACTCTGATCATGGTTGTTACGTATTTTCCTTTGTTTCCCAATATAAATATCTGATTTTTTTCCCCCCCAGTCACTTTCTATGTCTGAATTTTGAATTTGTGCAGGAAGATGTATCATCTTGGCTTTTTGGAATAGGGCAACATTGACCCTTCTGGTGTCCAGCTTATTTTCAAATAGTTGGAAAGACTCCCAACAGTTTTTGCAGGGATGGTTCAGCCATCCATGCAGCAGCAGCTGAATTGCCGTGAATAACAGCCTGTTATACTAAAAGCTTCTTGAAATTGAAGCCATTTTACTCTAGTACCCTGTGTTGCAAACTGTGGTAATTCATGCTCAACAGCTTGTGAAGCAGCTGCTCTAGCCTCATGTTTGGGCTGTGGTTTGCCAGCAGGAGAGGTGGTCCCGCTTCTTCTCCACCTTCCCAGTGCAGCTGCCTGCACGTGCCAGAGCTGCAGGAGGGAAAAAGCTGACTGACACAGTAAAGTCCTGACCCCCCAGAACTGGAGGAAGCATTTTCCTGATGAGTGGATAAAACATCTCATATACAAAAAGGGGATCCTGTCTGATAAACTGGGCTCTGGTTTAATTCTCGTGAGAGCAAACATGGGTTTCACAGAACTGTCTCTGCTCCTCGCAGGGCTATGTTGGCCTCAGGTGTCAAGGCTCTGCTGGTATAAAATGAATGGTTATTGCACCAGAGGCCTTCAATCTGCAAGTGCAAATGTGACATAAATGGGTCTAATGAGCATGGGGCTTGTAATGGGTGACAGCTTAAGAGCTGCACTATGAAAATATGGTCCTCTGTGTCCCATTTTCTTTACTTGGCTTTCCTTTACTTTCTCGTACATGTGGGGGAGATTAAGAACAGAGCACTTACTACTCTCCAGATTTGTGCATGGCTGATGCCTTCCTTTTTTCTACACTACAAAGAAAGCAGAGGCTACCTCGGAGCTCCACTGTGGATTAGCCGATAGACTACAAGAATGGCAAGGAGATTCCTGATTTTCTGCAGTGCTGAAAGTTGGATCAGATGATTCTTATCATCACCTGAAGTCTCAAATCTGTGCATCTGCAAAATAACGAAGGCAGATTGAGAGCAGTTTTGAATGGTGCTCTGCATGTATATTGTGTCTCCCTTCCTAATGACTTGTGAGCATCAATGAAGACGGCACAGACTCAAAAGGGCCAGATACAAAAATGTAAGATTTTCTGAACACTGTCTTTGCTCTCTGCTCCATATCTTGCAGCAGGCACATGAGAATGTTGTGCTTTAATGTACATCTGGAGACATTTCACATGAGGAAGGGGAAAGAGTGAAGTGTATTTCTCTGAGCACTTTGCAGGTGTGAATGAGGCAAGAACAGTGTTTAATTGTTCTCATGCCACATACTTGCAATTATTTTTCCCTTTCAAAGACATAATTTCAAGCTGTCACAAGGTACACTTTCCTAGAAAGGTCAATTCGGTGAAAAGACTGAAGCTATGTGGTGCCCTCCCACTGATGCCCGAGCAGCTGTTTCTCTGATTGCCAGTCCTTCCCCTGCCTTTTCTTCCAGAGAAACACAAACACAAATATTACAAGCTTGTATTACTTGCAACTGTTGAGACAAATGACTTAAGAGGAGTAGTATTGCTTTTACCTCTATGTATGCTAGTTTAGGGAGGCTTTTGATGCAAACAGAGTTGCTACCATCCAGTAATGAGGGAAACCTGGATCTATCTGTGGAGGTTTTTCTTTCAGATACCCTACTACCCCTGGTCCCATCCCCCTGGTCCCATCCCCCTGGGCCCCAGTCAACCTGTGAGCTGGGCAGAGGATCAGACTGGAAGAATGGTCTGGCTGTATAGCCATTGAAGCAGGGGATCCCAGGCAACTTGATGGCATGATGTTCTGGAAGTCTGTAGCCCAAGCTCCTGCACAAAGCAGGACAACTTTAGTCCAGGTCTGCTGTGGTTTTGCCTGTCTGAGTATTGAAAACATCCAAGTACGAAACCTTTCTGGGCAATATTCTCCACTCGGTCTGCACAGTCCTGCCTGAGCCTCCCAAGCCTGTCACCCTTGTAACTACCCATTCAGGTAGCTGTTGACCTCTGTTAGATAGTCCCTTAGACTCCTTTTGATCAAACTGAACAAGCTCATCTCCTCCTGGATTTTTCTTTACCATGAAATTGTCTGGCTTAATTTGGTGGGATAAATCTTCCTCTTTCTGGTTTAGAAGTTTAAAAATAATCCCTCTCTCTATAATTTCTTGTTATTCTGCTCAGTAAAATTAATATTATTCATTAAATTTACACAATGCTTAATTTGTCATTCTCCTTGGCAATTTTGGTAATTTATATCATGACCCCTAGGAGTACACAAAAATACACATTTGCAGTGTATAAAGACCCATGCCAAATTTACATAGGCAAATAAGAGAAGCATAGTATGAACTGCTTTTGTGACACCCTTAATGACAAAAAGACTTTTCCTCTTAAAACACCTCCCACTTGCAAAAACATTGAAAGTGGGTCTTGCAATAAGAGTTAGGTACTTATGTTGAATTCACTTCCTGGAATGTAGAATTTGTTAAAGTGTCTTAAATGTTTTCTTTACAGATTTCAGTTCAACACTGAGATGCCCATTTTAACGAGTTAGTAATGAGATGTCATTAGTTGTTCCACTGCCAACCTTCCATTCAATAATTAGCCACCCCACTCATAACATCTTTGCTTGATCCTATCAAGCTTGTATT
The DNA here is from genome assembly GCA_013389985.1 of Dryoscopus gambensis. Classification (NCBI taxonomy): domain Eukaryota; kingdom Metazoa; phylum Chordata; class Aves; order Passeriformes; family Malaconotidae; genus Dryoscopus; species Dryoscopus gambensis. Next base: position 49,427 of record WEIT01015989.1, on the reverse strand, counting down.
CACTTTGATTGGCTAGAATATTCATTGGCAGAGGCTACAAGGAGGCCGGTAATTCTACTTATGTTCATCCCTTAAACTATTTCTGCTGTTTAAGGGATCTAATAATTCCAATTCTCTTTCACCCATGATTCTAGCTTAATTTAGTCAATTCTTATGCTGTATTTTGTGAGAAAATTGAAGACTTTCACTCCTGAAATGAGCTGCTCTATTCTTTACTGTTAAGAAAACATTCTGCAGATGGAAAGGTATTCACAACTTTTTTATGATTAAGAATATTAAAGTTTAAACCAGCCATGCAAAAATAACCATTTCTTGTTTTATACAGCATGAACAAAATCTCCCAGGAAACCCCTGCGATATGAGGAACTGTGCTCCTTGGAGTGTTTCTCATCTGATCATGTGAAGATATGCATCGCATTAATATCTATATCTGGGCTCATCATCTAGAGCCTCTTTATACCCAACAAATAGCAACAGACATGTCCATGATGCAATTCTTGTCATCACAAGGAACCTGTCTAAAGTAGTCAGTGTGAACTGTTATCTTCTCTCCAGTGACATAAATAGATATCATTTGTCCACATGAATGCACCAAGTGCCATTTGAGATGCTGTGGTGCATCTGACAGCACCTACAGGGGGCTGGCAGATACGGTGTCAGACCAAAAGGAAACCTGTAACCTTTTGGAACTGTAGCTGGAGACAGGCAACTAAGGTGGCACTAGGTGCCTGCATTAGGGGACTGGATCAGGACTGCCTGCATCAACGTGGTCCAAGGTGCTCTGGGATATCAGCTTAGGAGATCATGCTTGACCTCTGACACTGCTCACGGAGGAACTGGACATCTCACGGGTGCAGTGTCATGTCATCCAGCCCTGTGTAGCTCTCCTGAGTGCCCTGGAACACATCAAACACGCACAGTTATATTTTTTCAACGAAATCAAGTCCTGGAGCTGACTACTAGGTGAGTGCAGTACTAGCGCATATGTGGACAGCTAAATTTCTGCCAATGAATCTGGAGGTGAATTCCACTTCAAAAGTTAGGTACCTCTAAATTCCAATCTTTGTCAAAGATGGTTATTATTTAGGGTCAGGTACGACTGACATCCTCACACTGATCTTGCTTCAGAAGGTGCCTGTTTGCTAGTAGAGCTCAGCGCAACATAGCACTGCTGACATATCCATTCCACTGGAGAGATGCCTGCAATCATTCTTGAGTGGTGACTCACTGAAAAACTCCCACAGTCGAGACTATTTGTCCGTTCTAAATTAAATTTCTTACAGTAAGAACAGAAATCCTCCCTTAGGATCTGCTGGAGGCTCTTACTTGGAAAGGTATGTATGACTAGTTAGCTTCATAGCTGGGAAGTGCTCTCAGTGAAGACAGAGGGACTATTTGTAGCCCTGGTTGACCAGGAGTGTTGGACAGATGACCCTCAGAGGTCCCTTGCAACCTCAGCTGTCTTGTGATTCTGATATCCAGTTGTTATACAGAACTGAACTCTGCCAGCCTGAAGTGGGGTCAGTACAGCTGAGGTTTAAAGCTGGGTACCCACATGAATAGTTTCTGAATCAGGATTCATAAAAGCCCAAGTGGAACATAAGGCTTCCATGAACTGGTATAAAAGGAGCAAGACTGTGCTGGCTTCCACTTGGGTTCTGAGATCCTGCTGATTTTGCTGAGACTTCCATATCTATAGAGCAGTTAGTAATGCAAATGCTTCTTTGGATCTGGATCTGAGATCTGAAAAGATGACAGCTGGAGCCTACCTATCTCTTGCTAATACTGTTTTTATCTATCACTACCAAATTAGTTTCTACATTAAAGCTGTTTTTACATTTTTTTCTCTCTCAGATTTTAGTGGTTTATTACTAAATCTTGCTCTTTGGGGATAATCCAGTCATTAAAATTAGGTTTAAAACTGAGATTTAGCACAGAGCTTAGTGCAAAATCCATGTCTGACTATTGTGTGATATTTTAAAAGGTTTCTTCTGAAGTGCATGGGACTTGCTGTGCTAAAAAAGCCAGGACACTGAGTGTAGAAGCCTAGAAGATAAGGGAGCTGATGTGTATGTCTCAAACACTGATAGCTGAATGGCTGTGGGCCCAAGGATTGTCAGTAATAACAAACAGGGGTTGTAGGTAATACCACACTCTGAGAAAGAACAGGATGTGGCTGGAGATAGGGTAGCACTTTTCTGGGACAAAAGTCCTTGATGTGGCTCCTGGAGATAAGCACAAAACAGTACAGCACAAGTGCAGGAGTGAGGTTGAGAAGTGGGCGTGGACTGCAGGGTGGAATGGAGACCACCAAAGATCCCGAAGTCCACCAACCCATTTCCAGAAAGGTCTGGAAGAACAGACTGCACATGGTAACTGTTCCGCATAGAAAGCAAAAAACTTATTTCCAAGGCAGGGAAAACTTGTTTATACAAAGGTACCCCTGGAAAGCCCAGTGCACTTTCACCATCTGTGTGCCCCGGGTCCCTGGACACCCCAGCTGGATTGTGCTGGAGCCACAACTGGTGATCTCTTTTTCTCTCTTTCTTTTCTTTCTCTCTCCTCCTTTTTAATCCATCACTTTCTCCCTCCCTCTCTCTCTCTCTCTTCCCTTTCACCCTACCCTGATATCCAAAATCCACTGCTGTGTGCTTACATAGGAGGTCACAGACTAACAAACATATCCATGCCAAGTGTAATTTACTAATGGAACTTTGTAGGCTTTTGTGGATCCTCTGAGTTTTGCTGTTCCTTTTGACCATGAGCATCTATGAATCTTGCATGCTCCCTTCCGCTTAGAAGTGCGATGTCACAGTGAGCTAATGGATCACTGCTCCGAGCCAGGATAGCAGCCCTAGGACAATTTTTGATCAGACCACTGAGATCCTTTGATGACAGTTATAGCTTAATATAAAAATATGATTTGTGTGTGGCTCTGTTTGTCCCTTTGCTTGCACTCAGCAGATGGAAAAGACCAATATCATCTGCATTTGATTCACAGCAGATTTCATGGGGTCTAATACTGGTCTGAAACCCTGGAGGTAAGGTGTGGGCTAGTGGAGAGACTCCAATGAAACAGACACTGCAGACACAGAAGTAACAAAACAAGTTAATAAATTAATTCTGACTCTCCAGATAAACCTTCCAAATTAACAGGTACCACTATTAATGTACTCATAAACAGTGACTTCTTAAACAAAACAGTGTGGAAAACAAAACTAATGAAATTGGAATATTTACACAGTTTCACCTGTTAAGTTTTTCATGCTAACTTTTATAACATTAATAATAAAATCTTTAGCCAAATCCATGTTTAACCAAGTCATGACACACTGCAACTGATGTGGGATGCTGCAAGCCTGCAGTATCAGTTTGGATGCAACACCCCTGTGTGAACAGTGAAACTGACTGCCTGGGGAGCTTCCTTCATTGGGGAATTTTCACAAATAGGTCAGAAAAAGATGAGCTGGGAGGCTTCTTACGCAGAATTGCTTCTGCTTCAGTGTCGAGTCTCCTGGGTCCCTGGAGGCTCCCTGGGAAAGTCACTCTCTCCAGTCTGCAACAGTTTTTGAACTGTGGTATTTCTTTGAATTGGAGTGTTCGGTGGTGGTGGAGCCCCCAGACTGATAACCCAGTGAAGGCCAACACAGTTGGTTTCTAAGTCCTGTCACAGTCTTGATATTTAATGAATAATAATTGAATTAAACATTAAATTTCTTTCATTTTACTGCCATTAGACTTGAAGATTTACAGTAGCATGCTGTTTTCATAATTTTTTCCAGTAGCTGCTTGTTTTAATACCTCAGCATACTTTTCCAGTTCTCCTTTCTTACACCACTTTCTCCTTCATGCGATACTTCTGTAATCAATACCACACTGATGATATTGGTTTTGATTATTCAAATTAGGCTATGAGCATGGAACATCCAGGGGAGCTGTGAGCAAGAGAACAAATGTGAGCAGGCCCATTGAATTCAGCAGGGGTCTTTCACATTAAGCACCCTGGAAACTGTCAGGAATCTCATGCAGAGCCTGAAAACACTTTGACCTCGTGGTCTGAGCTTTGCCTAAGGATTCTACAGACACACTGGATTCAGGGGCCCTGCCTGGACATGGGGATCTCCAGCCAAGTGCTGGGCAGTACCAGTGGGCTCTTGTGAAGAGGAGAAACTGAGGAAGGAGTGTAATCCTCTTCTCAGACAGGGGTGCTTACTCTTAAGTAACATACAAAATCCATTTTGTCTGAACTTTGAAGACTTGGGTGCTTATGGCAAGGTGGTTGCAACTAGGTGATCTTTAAGGTCCCTTCCAAGCTGTTCTGTGATTCATTCTGATTCATTTTATGATTCTGTGATTTGGTGACAAGAAGCTGTGACTTTTTCTGCAAGCTGTGTACCCTTTCCCTGGCGCTTCTGCTTTGTCTTTTACCTTGTCATGCTGGTGATGTTTTTTCAAGTTGCATCCGCTGCATTTCTGTTTCCTTTGATCTCTCTGTTTGTTGCTTAAATATGCATGTTTACAGAAGAATAGCAAGTAAAACCCTTTTGCTTTTTGTATGTGCTTCTCTTTAGGGTGATGGCATGTGCTATTAGTGGGCTGGCAGGGGCTATTTTTTCAGCTATCCCTTCATATAAAAAGAGTCTATTTTTTTTCTCACAACTCCTAGAAGATCATGACATTGTTTCCACAGACTTTTAATCTAACATGTGATACCAAGGGTAAAAGAATAAATATTGGCTGTTTTATTGAAATATAAAACAATATAAAATGTATTAAGTTTTTTCTTTTGTAAATTCTTTACTGGATTACAGCTCTTATGGAAGTTAATATACCTAATAGGCCTATTACAGTGTATAAATTCTAAAGCTTATTTAAGTAGTACAATAAAATATAATAATACTGAGAATATCTTGGAATTTGCAACAAAACCCCTTCAACTCATTCAGTTTAAGAAGTGATCAAAACTCTTTGATTTATTGTGGGTGTTTATAGCTCTTTGTGAATTTCTGTGGAGGGAAGGATGGTTATTCCTGCCTTTCTGATACTACAAAATGCATAACATTCTCAGGGTTTTTTAGAGGTTCCACTTAATTTTTTACATAATTCCTAATTTGTGCTGGATGTAAGAATGAATATTTTGTTTTATTTCATTATTCCTTGGGATTCTCAGTTTGCTCTGATCGACATTGCTGGAATTTCCAAAGTTCAAATTACAGAGTAAAGAGAAATATGGATAGTGCTGAAGGGGTGATGGATTTTGCTCTGAGTCATTTAAAACAATTTTATTTGCCCTGAAATCTTAGACAGATTAAAAATGGTGATCTAGCTAGTTCTCCTCAGGAACTGAAATCAGTGAGTTGTCCTGATTTACACCTGTGAAAGAGCTTCCTTGAGCCCTTGCAATCCCACCATCCAGGAGTAGTATGAGCAGACTGCAGTAGCGAGGGAATTGTCATCATGTAGCTCCAGAGACCTTTTGGAAGTCTCCCCAGGTACATTACTTTTAATTTATTAAAATTCTGGGATAGGGAAATTATTCTGGAAATTATCCAGAGAGAAAGTCACTGTCCCTCCAGTCTAATCACAGAAATCACAGACTGCAGAAGAAGGATCCAACATAGCAATATGCTTTTGACTATGTCAGGACTGGTTCTTCCTCTGTTAATATTGATTATTTGATAGTCACTGTCACCTTCACCCTGCCTTACTTTGTCATCTTTGATCCCAACCCCTGTTCAAGAATGGGTTTGACCTTCTTGTGCATTTATTTAGGAAACACAGTGAGTAACAATCTGTTCTGTCAATAAAACATGCTGTATAGCAGGCACTCATTCTGGTTTGCCTCTTGTACCTTGTGTGGTCATGTTTTCACTGTCACCTTGTTGGTTACCTTTATTTTATTGTGGGCATAAATCAATTTCTTTAACTGGTTTAGCTTCTTAGTTGTGTGCTGTTCAGATCTTGCCCAGTAATGTGTATGTCACTCAAAATGGACCATATATGTCCTGCTGACATGTGCACCCTGCAGTTGTCAGCTGACACCTAGAACAGAGCTTTCCTGACTACTTTGCGTTTCATCAACACACAACTTAACAATTTTAGACTTGTCTCTACTACTGCAATGCAAATGGGTCACTTCAGGCTGGAAAGAGTTTATACTGACATTTTAGTCAATGGAGAAATTCTCATTGACTTTACTTTTGTGAGGTCAGTGTATAAGCAGAGGGTTGACCCTCAGCAGGCTTTGGTGGATATGCGTTTGATATTTTTGTTCCTAGTGAGATCTTCCACCTTTTCCTCATCAGGATAACATGACTGATTTTCTTGCTCTTGACTTATCATGTGGTGGTTTCTGTCTTGTGTTGCCTCCTATTCCCATGAACTTCAGAAAAGGAGAGAGCTGGAGGCTGCTGCTTCTGATTCCTTCTTTCTGGGCGGAATTCTTTCTTTTCCCCAGTACCGTGAGAAACTAGAAGAGACCTTTGATATGGCAGTTTTCTGCTGCTTGGTAGTTCATCTGCTGCTGGAAAAGATTAATGAACGCAAAGCATACCTGAATTGTGTGCAGTACTATCAGTGGGCTGTGCATGTGAAAACATAAAACAGCTCAGCAGGGCATGGCAACACGCTATCTGCCATCAGGGGGGATGCATTCTGGAGTCTCAGGAAAGTTAAGATCTGTCCCCAAGGGACCTCAGGAGGTTGTGTCTGCATCGTAGCATGGCAGTGGGACAGCAGGTCCTGGTTTAGTGCTAGTCTGGATGGTCTGGGTGGCCTAGACCCCTGTATCAATGACAGACTGCAATGTGAGCCACTGGGATGGGGTCTTGAGGTCTCTGAGGGATTCACAACCCAGCTCCATTTCACGCACCAGGGAGCTGAATGATGTCAGATGATTTGTATGAGCTAAAAAATGAGTGTCAGCTTACTGCATGGCCAGTGGTTAAGTTTTCACATGTCCCTGCAGGGAAAGAGCTATTAAGTAGATGAAAGGGGACTCTTTCATGGGATGTCTGTGTGTCCATCCACATTGCTTCTCTTTGGTTTTGTTGGCAAACTGCCTTCTCTCCAGCATTGGTTCTATTTCTCCATTTATAATTTTACGCTTGACTCAATATATATTGGTCTTTCAGAATGAACACTACCTGTTTGTTCCTCATTTTTCTTTCAAAATGCAGTTGGATCAGCACACAGTCGCAGTGTGGTTGTAAAGCTCTGGAGGAGAAACAGTCCAGTGCTAAGGAAACAGTTGCCGCAGAGAGCCCTCAAGTTCTTGTGGGAATAGAAACTGCTCCATCTCACTGGAACTACCAAGGGAAAATTACTGTGCTCCTGCTTCAGTGAACAGCTGGCACACTTTAGTATTTCTTTGCACATCAAGTCACAAGAGGTCCTGTTTCATCTGTATTTTTAATTGCGGGAGTAGAAATAAGCTTTCCTCTGTTTAGGAGGATCCACAGCAGGACAGATGCCCCACTCTCCCTGGCAAAGAACCCACCACGGGCTTTTCCTCATTGAGCTACTCTACCAGGGTTGGGGGCAGGCTAATGTTTACACACCTGGGTAGCATAAGTCTGCAAAAAGCTCCTTTTATCCAGGCTGCTGTTTAGTTTTGTTAGTCCCAGACTTGGCTATCTGCAGTAATGCATTATTGATCTTCCCCATACGTGCAGTTAGAATTTATTATTGCAACTATTACCTTGCTGACTTGTCCATTTGTAGTGTCACACATGACAAGGATTTTGAAGGACAGCAACAGCCCAGCTGGGAACACATGAGAGCTGCATTCGCGGCAGTACAGCTGACATAGCAGTAGTGACGCAGCCAAGATTAAATCACCACTCCCGGAATACTTGGCAGCACAAGCCCAGACTGGAAGTACCCAACAAGGCTACTGACATCACAGTTACCTTTTCGTTGTCCTAAAAAACTCCAGAATGATGCGGGAATCTCACATCATAAAATGTGACGTTCTTCAAAGTGTTGTTCCGTGATTCATCTGGTTTGGGTGTGGTAACATCTTTCTCAGTGTACTACACACTCATTAATCTTCTCCCAGTGGAGAATTTCCATCTTCTTTGTAATTATTCAGGCATGGAAAAAAAAAATTCCAGTTATGTCATTTAGTAGGACAACTATTAGGGAAGATTGAGACCACAGGGTTTTGGCACTGTGTGATCTGAAGGCTATCAGTGTCAATGAGTTCATTGACTTATTTGTGCAACAAATTCAACCTTCTATCCTGTTTAGTTTTAGAAGTGATATCACTAGTAATTACACTTCCAGGATTATGGTAAAAATGACTTTCAGAAGTGTGTCCTTCTGAGACAGGTTAAAGTTTCATCACATTAAAGATGCAAGAGCTGCTACCCTCTCTGCAGTATTGGATGTGATCAATCTTTTCATGCCTGACTCTGTGAAAGCTGGGTGTTACTTTCTGACGTTGGTTAATCCTGGAGTCTTCTAATGGAGCAAGGCACCGGGAGAGACCTCCCATCTGGATCCATGTGCTCCACTGTGGGACTCAGCCTGATCACAGTGACCATAACACTGTTTCCTCTTCGTTACACAAGTGAACTTCTGAGCATTTATAGTTTGTTTTTATAATTTGAAAATCTGTCCCCAGAATTTATATGCACATTTGATGGCAAGTAGTATGGGTGGAGATTAGGTCTTCCGTTGCAAGGAAACTCTGATTTTCCTTTCCGAACTGGAAAGGACAAACTACCCTTTCAAAGTGAAATTCCAGGAAAGCAGATAAATGAGACAAAATTTCTGGTCTGAATTTAAGTATTTTGTAACTTTTGTAACTGAATTTTGTTCAAAAGTCCATTTCAGGAGAAAGAAAATAAAATCTGCCATTCCAAATGGACCAAATAGAATACACGAACTTCGCAATGTGTTGTTCTATTTCTCTCTAGGGCAAATGATATCAGAATAAACAGATTTTTGAAAATGCATAAATTATGACAAACCCAGATTTATTTTTGGCTCCCAAAATACTTTAATGAGATCTTATTAACCAGCTACTACTGTAAGTGTACCCTTGGGCTCAATATTCTGGCAGACTTTCCGGAATGTGCTTGCCAAATGCACCTGTAGAGTCTAATCCTGAAGTCAAAGCAAGAAAACAGTAGCAGAGTTATATCAGAGTGGGATACTTTGCAAAAAACCCTGTTTACTGTTTTAAAGGAGGGTTTAAAGCGGTTTTCAGCTGCTATGAAGGCTGGATTCTCCTTTTCAATTTTTGGGGGGGACTGTCATCCTCCAGTTCCCTCTTGCAACTTCCTGAACCAACTTATGCAGTGGAGTAGCGATTCTATAGCAATTTCATTTTTATTGAAGAACGCAGATGGAAATTTTAGGTAAGAGAATGAATAATTCCATTTCTAATCGAGTATCCTGTGTCTATTATTTTGGTGTTGCATGTGACACATGATGTTCTCTCTGTATAACTTTGTACAGGGATTTTAGTACCAGGTACCTCAAACTGCCTGTCAGAAGCCAGTATGAGTCTGAGAGACAGGAAAATGGGGTCTAAGTCAGCTGGATGAACATGGTCAGGACTCTGTTATATATGGTGTTTTGGGTAGGTTGAAGTTGTGAGGTGGAAGCGTGCAACTTGACTGCTTCGTTTTGTGAAAAGAGTGAATTTCTACTGCTTCAAATATGAACACAGCCTTAGGAGTATGTAAAATTCAAGAGTACAGGTCCTGAAATCCCATGAGTTTTGTATTTTAGTGTCAGACTTTTCCTAATTTTCTTAATGTTTGTGCATGTGTGTGTATGTGAACTACAAGTAGAATGTCAGCAGCAGCAAGCCCAGATTTTAGCTTTGGTGATCAATTTAGAAAATTATTATTTATTTTATAGCACCTGAAAATAAATTAGGCTCTTGAAAGGAAATTGTATGGAAAAGGAGATTACAGTGCAATGAAGGATTTGACAGTTCAGTGAGAAGAGAGTGTGGGGAAGAAAATGGGTTATGGTAATTGGAATATGTGGTTACTGAAGCTGGTGTGGGTGGCTAGAAATAATTTTGCATGTGAAGTGTATGTACATCCCTTTTCTGAAAAGCATGTGAAAAGAGTGAATTTTTATTTTAAGGATAAAGGCTTCTCTTAGAAATGGTATTTGAGATCTGTACATGAACAAGAACTCAGAATTATTTACTGAGGAACAGATTTTTGGAAAAAGTGAAGCAAAATGCACTCCTCAGGATTGGTCATCTTCGTCAGACTCTGGAGCTTTTGTGTCTTGCAGTGACATTTCTCCTTTTCTTAACTGGACAAATATGTGCATTGCTGAAGCCAGTTGGAATATTTCTTTGGAAATACTGCTTGAAAAGAAAACACTTCATTTTCAAAATAAAAACTTATGAGAAAAATTCTTGATTGTATTGAAACAAACAAACAAACAAAACAAACAAATGAAAACAAAATGTAAAGGCCAAATAATTATTTCTGTTTGGTTCAGGATAACTGTAGATCCAAATGCTTTTGTCTGTGAATTGGGTGGACCGCCAAAGATTTCCTTTGCTTCAGTGGATGAAACCTGAATCTTTTTGTGCAAAACAAAAAAAATCTTTATCTGGACTATTTTTGACAGTACAAACATTTGGATTTCCTAATAATGCAAATTCTTATGTATTCTCTACAGAAATGGGTGGACATGGTCATGCAAACAGATAACCTAGCAACAACTGTGAGTTCAGAGCTTGCCTGACATAAATAATTAATTGATAATCAGAAAAAATCCTTTACTTTACTGAAAGATTTGCCTTGGATGCCATAAAGACCGTAAAACATGGTGCAAAACCTCAGCTGTTTCTTTTTCATTTTGGACACGTTGAGATGGCTTTTGAATTTCACTGGGCTGAAGTAAAGGAGAACTTTATGTGCAGACCTCTTAGGTGTCTCTGGTCTGCCTAAGCCAGACAATATTAATTGTATGGGAGGAAATTGAGATTCTTTGTACATTTAGAGATCATCCATCATTTTCAGAATTAAGCATCAAAGCAATTCTCACATGAAAGTTAAGGAAGGGAAGGAGAGTCAGCATAATAGTATGTGATTGCAAGACAATGAAAGGTGCTGGAGCTCACTACTTAATTACCAGAAGTTTATCTGCCTGCCTGGTAAGAAGATGTCTTTGCCATCCAAAGTGCTGAGACAGATAGCCCAGCAGTCTGCTGGGAGTGCAGTGCCATTCCTACGGGAATAGTGGACTGGTGGAGCTAACTAATGCAAAGAGCAGGGCTCTGTGTGCCTGGGGATGGGGTTTGCAGGTTTGAGTCAGTCTGGGTGGTGGGTTAGCTGTGCGTACCCCATGCAGAGGTGGAGCTCATGAGCCCTGGAAGTACTGCTGTGGCTCTCCCTGTGTGCACTCCAGTGCATCCAGAGGATGAGGCAGGACCAGATGCAGGCTCACCAGCACCATATGAAGTAGGAAGGCAGAGCTGTGGGGCTGAGGTGCAGGGACAGCCAGGCTATCTCTGCTTGGAGAGGTGCACCTCACTTATCGGGTGCCAGGTAAGTCTCTGCTCTGGCTGAGGGGTAGCTCCAAGGCTGAGATCACCGCCACACCCTTGAGGCAGTGCCTGTGACTTAGCTGCCCTGGAAGAATAAAAATTTTACTTCTATGACTATTATACCTCAACACATGTACAGCTGAAAGGTTGAAGCTTCCGTTTCAACAGTTTGCACTTCACTTGATTAATTATATGGCTTTGTAATGACTGATTAAGCAACAGAGCTTTATTTAGCGCATCTGGCCGGACTGAGACAGTTGCTGAGGTGCAGCTCTTAGCCATGTCCCCAGTGCCTCTGTCCCTTGTTTGAAGGTGCAAGGGCCGCATTTCCTCTTAGGAGACTTTCAGCACTTTGGGACCATCCTTCACATGTGTGGTCTGGGCGTGCAGAGCAACCAGCCTGGTCCAGGAGCGGAGGTGGAGGACAAAGTGCCTTTTCAGGGTCCTCTGTTTAGAGCTCTCCTGCTTGACACTGTGAGCTCTGCATTGCCCCTTACAATCAGGCTCGTGCCCATTAAATTTTGGTGGCAAAAAGCGTCCTTGCTATTACTTAATAAATGTTGTTTTGAGGATATGATAGGTGCAGGGAATCTGCAAACCGACTCCAAAACACAGTGTGCTGTGTGTTGCATTGTGGGAAAGGGCCATGCTAAGATGAAACCAAATCAGAACCTTTCTTGTCTTGTTATCTGCAGTGAAGAGCTTTTTGTTACTTCTTGATGCATGTTGCTGACAATGTTTTAACACTGCATGATCCAGCTCCATTTGTCCAGATTCGAAAAATGCACATTGGTGCTGCAGGTCATGGGGTGTAAATCTTAAGATGGTGATGGTGTCTGTACTACAGAGCTGGTTCAGGCTCTAGAAAGAACTAGTGACCCATTTTCTAGCTTTTTAATCCCTATCATAACTCGCTGGCTGTTGGGGGAAAAGATTTTGAATTCCAGAAAAATGTGTGTTACAATTCATAATGTCTAGACATGAGGGATCTTGAACAGTGCTGAAACCTCCCAGTAACTGTAAAATGCACTACCGCTCCCCATTTTGGCTACGACTGAGGTATCTGAATAAATAAAATGATAATCAGCAGCAGTTATTAAAAGTAATAAGAATCACAGGTGCTGTCATTCAAGTGCTGTGTGGTTCTTGAAAGTTACAGGCCCCCAACACAACCTCATCTGGAGATTCACAGCTCATATCAGGTTGAATCCTCCTTGCCCATTGCATTTTGCAAAACACAGATTTCTACAGCCAGCTGCTGGAAGGACCAGAAATGTGCACCCCACATCTGGGCCAGGTAAGGCCTCTCTTCAGGAGCCTGGGAACTGCTTTTCTTCCTGACTGATGCTATAATCATCCGGTTATCCAATCTGTTAAAATACCTTGATGGAGGCAATGGGACTAAATGAAGTATTTCAATTTTTCAGGCATAGACAAGTGAAATTACTTCTGCAGACAATGTAGAACTAACAGAGGCGGGTAAGAAGTCCGGAGTTCTTGAATTTTTACACTGTGCTTAATCATTCATATGACAAACCCATCCTTTTAATCCAAACAAGAACAAATTTTATAAACAGGTGGCCATGAACCTCATCTCTGTATTGGAAACAAGCTGTGCCTATTCATTGTGAGCTACAGTTTTATTATTGACTTGGGACTGGTATTACTGGCATCTGACATGACCACACAGTAATACTGGGTGCCAGGCCCTCTTCTGATTTGCTTTTGCAGCACATATTCCAGCTTCACTCTGGTTAGCTCAGGCCCAGTTTGTGGCAGTTTCCAGTCCTGTAGTCCTCTCAAGGTATTATAACATCACTGCAACAAACAGCTTCTCACTGGCACTTAGCAGCAGAGCACATGCCAGAGATTCATGTGAATCATGAGGAAATGGTTCCCACTACTGAGTACATGAAGTTAAAGGAGAAAGCAATTTCCATAGTAACCACATATGGTAGGTCAGATGGTGACTTTCCAGTTTTACCACCAGTGGTTTTGATCCTGAATTATTTATACAATGAATTTAGCTTCTTCGGTCTTGGCATGTTGCCTGTGAATCTCCATGTTAACATGTGGGAGAAAATGGAAGTGTTATATGTAGTGCCAGAAAGGCTTAGACTTGATGTTTTTATTCACAGATGAAACATTGCTATTCTCATGGCACATATCAATGCAAATAATAGTGGAAACTCTTGGGCTATCTAATCTACTTTTTACTAGGGACTCTGCAGTTCACACTAATTTGAACATATTATAGGTGGAGCTGGTAGCAGTTGTATGCCCGTATTGCCAAACAGTTTTCCACTCTAAGGCCTGGTTTTCTTAGTTGAAACTCCTTGAAACTTAAACCTCTTTGGCTGAAATTCATCAATTCTTCTGTCTCTGTGGACTCTGATTTTTGGAAGGAAATTTCATTCATTTGCAGTCTAAATTTGGGGGTTAAATATTGTTTTGTTCACATGAAAGTTTTCATAAAACTGTTTTCCTGAAACTTGAGTACTTCTAATATTGGGAACAAGCACCTAAAAGCACAATAAAGTCATTTTAAGGTCATAATTTGCCTTAATTTGTTCTCAGAAATTATAGCCAAATTTGGTGAAACTATAATTTTTTCCTTAATTTAATTATTTGCTGCTTTACCAGCCCTCTGAGGTTGTTATGGTAGCCTTTCAGCTTTTACTAATAGCAGACCTGGAGTAAGAGGGATATATATTTCATAACCTTGTGGACACCCCTTGTAGAATCTGGTGTAAAATAGTCCTGAAACCCCTACTGCTGGTAATTATTTCCAAAACTCACTGTAGCAGACAGCTGTGCATGGAAGAGTTTCCTGCTAATGTGGTTGAAGCCCCAGCCTAGCTAAGACATTTCTACAGCTCCCCAGTCTGGCGTTTTGGTTTGTGATAGCTGGGAGGTGGTGTTTTGGTCAGTAAGGGGTAGCTGAGAGCAGTTCAAGGTGCTTAGCCCATCATCAGCATCCAGGCCTGAAAGTTCCTTTGGCAGAATTTGGCACTGTTAAACACGAATATCCTTTATACTTTGTCATATCAGACACCACCCCTGGGCCATAAGGACTCTTTGCACAGCTCCAGCATGACAGTTTTCTCCTTTGCCCAGGAGTTTTTTCGCCAGGGACACTCCCAGCCAGACTCTTGTACACAGGGAAGAGTGGATAAGTCATTCCCTCAAAAGAGCAGAGGCTGCTGAGCTTTTCTGGATCACCCACCATCATGGGAAAAAGCAGTGACACCATGGAGATCCCACAGAGATGGGCAGTGGCAGAGTTTGAGGGATGGACCAGTTTCTGCCAGGCAGCAAAACCTGGGCTGGGGAAGTCCTGCCAAGGAAGATGCCCAGGATGAGAATGCAAAGTTGTTCCAAGCATTGCGAACCCGGTGTCTGTCAGCTGTGGGCAGAAGGTAAGCAAGAAGACAGCCACTGTGGAATAGATGAGCTGGGACCCAGCTGTGGGGAACTATCACACGGGCAAACAGCTGCTGAGAAATCAGAGATGGACATCATGTAATTGTGCCCCTCTCTTTAACTGAGGCTCACAACAGTGTTTGAAGCCAATAACATGTGCAGTTACCAGCAACGTCCATATGCTGCCTTCTACCCTTTACCATGGAGCTGAAGGAATCAGGGCCACGTGAGTTGTTTTTAGTGTGCAGAATTAGCTTAAAATACAAATTAGATGATCTTCAAGGTCTCTTCCTACCCAATCCATTCTATGTATCTGAAGAGCAGTGTGCTTTGGTTTGAAGCGCATAAGAATTGTTCTCCAGAGCTGCTGAATTGCTGATGAAAATGTACCACTAAATTCTTCTGTATTTTAGCTTCTCTCTTCAGTGTTGGAGAGACAGAAGGTGATTCAGAATGGGTTGAGACTGGATGGCCATACTCCTAATGCAGGTATCTGAGGTTGGGTGGGACTAATGCAGCCTGACAGTAGTCTTTCAGGTACCAGTTCTGTTCCACAATCTCATATGTTGGGTTACTCTATTTGGCTATTTTCTCTTATAGTCACCACTCCTTTTCAAAATCATCTTCACCAAAGCCAGAGTCCAGATAAGTTATTCAGTGGGTGAGAGATACAAACCAGAATAATTTGGATTGGGAGAAACCTCTAGACTTCACCTGGCCCAGTCTCTTCTTTCAATCAGAGTTGACTTTGAAATCAGAGCATGTTGCTCAGGGCCTTATCCCGCCAAATCTTGAATATCTCCAGTGCTGGAGATTCCCCACCCTCTCCGGATACTTTCTCCACTGCTGAACCGTGCTCACAGTGAAACATTTTTTCCTTGTGTCTCTTTAGAATTTCTCTTGTTCTGGCTTGTGTCTGTTGCCTTGTGTCTCTTCACTGTCCACCTCTGTGGAGAGATGGACTTCACCTTCTATTCATTAGATAGTTGTGAACAGCAGTAACGTCTTCTCTGAGCTGCTGCTTCAGGCTGAACAAGGCTGTCTCAGTTTCTCCTCCTGTGAGGAGAGGGTAGTGTGCTGTAGTCCCCAGCCATCTTGGTGACCCACTGTGGGACTTCATCCGGTCTGTCAGTGTCTGCATCCTGTTTGGAAGCGAAAAGCTGGCCACTGTTTTCTAGCTGTGACCACAGCAGTGCTGAAGAGAGGGGAAGGATCTCTCCCTTAACTTGCAGGTTTCAGTCTTGCAGCAGCTCTGAGTGAATTTGGGAAGGGTGCACTGCTGACTCAGGTACACTTGGTGTTCACCAGGCTCCTGTGTCCTTTTCTCCAGAGCTGCTCCCAAGCCAGCTGTCCCCCAATCTGTTCAGCTGTGTAGGGCTGCTCCATCCCAGCACACATGACTGGTTGGAAGAGAAGTGGAATAAATATCCAGGTATGTCCTGGAGGCTCAGAGGAGTAATGCCCCTCGGAGCATGAAAGCTGATATTCGGCTTCTATCACCACAACAGCTTAATCTGCACAATGCCGCGGTGTGACCTTGTGTTAAATGGTGAAGCAAAGGGGCAGAAGCCTGTTGCAGATCCTGAGGTCCTGTAACACAGCACGTCCCATTTAAGTTTTGCAGCCGTCCCTGGGCTTCTTCCTTTTTCCACTAGAGGGACCCAAATGCAAATAAAAGCTCTAATTTATCAGCTGGAGAAAAAGTGTCTGGGGTCAAGTATACCAGCATTGAATGAAAGGCTATTTTCTCCTTCTTAGTATTTGTATTAAGGACTTGATTCACCATTCATTGTGTCCGAGCTGGAAATGGTCAGAGAATTCCAGCTAACACCTGAGATCCCATTCCAGAACTGGTTTTTAAGGCTTGAATATCTCAAATATTAATAGCTAAAGTAGCTGCAAGCCAAAGAAAAGCCTTGACCATTACTCAGAGTGTGTCCTTTTCTGGGCAGTGCATATTTCATTTTCCAGGTCCATTTTATCAGTGACGGCCTCTGCTGTGGCTTCCTGACACCGCTTCTGATTCAGCTGACTGAGGGGATGGGAATAAAAATCACTGCTCTTCACTGAGTGCTTGCAACCTATTAGAAACAAATGCTCAGAGGGAATGGGGATATGGGTCTTCTATTCCAGACCTTTGGAAAAAAAAGGCAAAGGGGGGAAAAAAAAAGCTGAAGGGGAAAGATAGTATCTGATGTTTTTTGGTCTCATAGTGGAAAAAGCATAGGATTAACTCTTCCTCCCCCCCACCCAAACAAGACTGATGAACAAAGGCTGCTTTAACTTCAAAACACTGATTAGCTTCAAGTCCGCTGAATAAATTTTCTTCCTGGAGAACTACATATTAAGGAAGGATGAGACAAAACCTATTTTGAAAAGCTCAGGTGTTGTTTTTTTTTTTTTTTTTTTTNTTTTTTTGTTTAATCTCACTTGGAAAGAAAAAAAAAAAGCTAAACACATGAGTGTGTCTTAACTTTATGCACCCACTGGCTCTACTAAAACCCAGCCTAGAACGTCTTCTAAGTACACAAGTGTTTAGTAGAGAAACGAAATTTTATCACTGCCTGGGCTGCACAACCAGTTTGGCTGCAGAAAGCTGTGACCATTTGTCCTGGTCCGGCAGGACTGCTCAGGGTCTTCCCTTAGCACATGATCCTGTTTGGAAACAGTTTCACTGGAGGAGGCTGGGAGCAAAACACTCTGGGTTTAATGACTGGCCACCTGAGCAAGCAGGATGGGAGGGGAACAGACAGCCGGACTTTAAAGCAGCGGCTGTTTGCACTGGGGTTTTGTTGTGTCCCTCTTGATGTGCTTTTCTGAATTGCCAGGCTCATATCTGTCCCTTTCTCACTCTTCTGTCACTGGCAGGTTTCCTCCTGCAGTCCTCCAGCAAAGGCTTCTCTACCCAGCCACCTACTCCCCTTCTTGTCACCTCTTATCCAGGTTAAAAGGGGAAGGTGTGAAAGGTTGCTGGGAATACATCCTCTAGGAAATGACCTTCCCGTCTGCCATGTTAATAAAACCAAACCTCCTTTCTGTCCCTCTTGGCAGGTCAGAGAAATTATCTCAGGTGGGAACGACAACTGAAGAGGAAGAGGGTGCTCTGGTCAGTGGTACAGAGGCTGTAAAGGGAGAGAGGGAAGGACACTCAAGCACATCTACCCTATGGTCAGGCACAGACCCACCATGCTCATTTTCACCTGCCATGTCCTCACCCACAGACAAACTCAGACTGAAAATGCTGGAGCATTCTGAGGGAAAGATGATGGGCAGTACCTTCACACAGTTCCTGCTCTTCTCTCTGCTGACATTCAGACCCCATCGCTGCATCAGGGAAGGACTGGTGGGGTGGCTGATTTAGTAAACTCCAGATTTAGAGGCAGATTCAATCAACAAAACAGGCATTTAGGGCTTGTGCAGTTTTTCTAAGTTTCTGGAGCAGAGAAATATATAATATTTTGATGCTGGTAAGATTGCTTTTGCCAAAAGAAAAATGCTGTAAAAGTGTGATATCCAGTTATGTGATTAGGCTGGCAAAAATGCCAGGCCTCAGTACCCAGACTCACTGCTTCTTCTTTTGTTTTCCTGCAGGTGTTTGTATTTCTCTTCTGCCTTATCATTACCTGTCCCACACACTTCTATCATAATCTGCTGCTGACAGTTTTCTATTAGACATAATTTCCTGACCATCTTGTGTATAACTTAGACATGCTGTAAATTTTGAGATTTATATGGAGTTGTATGAACTGTGCTCTTGAGACACTTGAAAGAAAAACACTGAAATGAACAAACTTGGCAGACGAAATACAGTTGGAGAGCTGTGAGGTCAATCCATAAGAGGTAGTTAAAGCTAGTCAGTGTGAGTTGGTTAAGATGAAACAGGCCCTCAGCTCTGTCACTGCTTGGGACTGAGCCATCAGTGACTGTGAGTGCTATGATGTGGATTTGGGTGGATGCTTGATAAAAAAACCCCCTGATTTGCAGAATATTCTTGCTTGAAACTCATCCGTGTCTGGAAGCCAGGTGAGCTTGGAGAATCTTTAGCAGCCAGGGCTTTGCAAAAAACTGGCAGAATACCTTCAAGCAACAAGAGTGAACTCTCCTTTTGAGGCATGCCTGCCTTAAAACTGATTCCTGTTTCTGTTCATGTTTCCTTTTTTTTTTTTTTTTTTCCCCTGAAAGTATGCTGGTTTGCAGAAGGATTTGAACTTAGCAGTCACAGATGTACAGACAGACTGATTCTTCACCAGTAAAAACAAGCAAGTCATTAGAGGTTTTGGGATGGGGCTCGTCATCCTCATGACCCCCCAGGCCTGCAGAGCCTCTTAGCATTGGTACAGGTTGGTACTGGCACAGTCCTAGCTAGTGTCCTAGGACTGGTCTTGCCTGATTTTACAGCAAAACACTTCCCTTGCAGTGGGACTGTCTAGTTCCTGCCCTCACTGGTGGGTCTGTGCTACCAGCTTTGCTGACCTGGGCAGGAGAGAGAGTGCAGGAACTGATGGGTGCTGGTGACTATCTCTGTCTGCAGCGTCTGTTTAGGTGCTGTGAACAGCAGTCTCCAAAAGGGAAGAGTTAAAAGAAGAAGAATTGTTAAAACCAAGGTCTTCTCAAGAGCCATGGCCATGGTGAAGCCTTGGTTTCAGATAGATTAACATGTGCTCACGCACACCTATGTGCATCTCTGCCCTTGATGGGTCAGCAGAAACTCAAGGGGGAAGAGTCTGCACGTAATTAATTGATCAGCCCTCACAGATCCTTGCTGAAACAGCTGACAGACATGCAAGAAAGACAACATGAAGTACTCACTTGGTGTGTTCTATGGGTCAGTTCTTATACATGAAACTGTAGTTGGAGGCTGACACAGGCACTGGGTGTATGGGGTGAAAGCCGAGGTTGTGGCCTCCTGTGCAATGTACTGTAATTTGACAAGGCAGGGCTCTCTCTGACTTTGCTGGTGCAACATAATATCTGAGGCACTACATCTCTAGCCTTCTGTAACATCTCAGAAATGGAAAATATTTATCACTGATCCATTCAAAGGTCTCTGCTGAAAGAAGAGTGTATTGAGATGTTTAAAGACTTGGAAGGCTTGAGATGAATTATTCCTACTTAGGTGCATGTGTCAGAGACTGAAATAGTTCATGCCTCACACATCGATATAAAGTTTTAAAGAAGCTACAACTCCAGAAACCTCTCTGAAGAACTTTGGACTGTAAGTCAGACTACTGAGATTAGAGAAAGGGAAAACCCATTCTTTCATCAGCCTCAGGCCCGGGGAGAAACAAACAAGTAAACAACGAAAAGAATGTGGGCCAAACCCAGCGGCCTTGCTCAGATTCATCCCTGGCTGAGTTTGGGGTGGGGGACAGCACAGCTCACAGAAGCCAGGTACACCCCAGCCGAGCGGGGGGAGGAGGAGGTCTCGGGTGCACGGCGTCACCTCTGGGGAGAGGCAATAAACACCCATCCTCCCAGTACACAAACTGGCTGAGCTGTGGGACCCCCAACCCCACAGGGTACATCCACGGGACATTCACGGGAGAGGCTTTGCCCCACAGGACTGCAGGTGATGTAACAGACCCAGAGACTGCTGTAAGAGACTGCCCCCTCCCCCAGGGGGACATGCCCGGGCATGCCTGCCTAGCCTGAGCATATAAACCCATCGAATTCTATGCTTCTTGGGGGGACTTTCACCACCAAGACCAGCTGGAGAGGATCAACAGAACATCGTTGGGAACCACGGATGGTGATATTTTCCTTATTCTGTTCCTGTCATTCTTTCTGTCCCCCCCACCTATTTTCTACTCCTTTCTCTCTTTCTCGCTCTCTTTCTCTCATATTTACTATATAATAAAACTCATATTATTGTCACTGGCATATGGTCTCGTTTGCACCTTAATTGGGGCAGAGGAATTTCTAAAGAACCTTAATAATAATAATAATAATAATAATTGGATCATAACAGCATGTCAGTTAAATGAGTTAAATCTTTGAAGCAATTTGCATGGTGAAATAATCATGCTGCTTTTTCATTTGCAGGCTGCAGCGAGAAGTTTTCTAAGATTTTTAGGGTAATTTACCTTTGTCTCAAAACTCTAGATCTTTGAAGGTTTAGTACAGTAACTTCAACATACCTATGATTGGTTTGACACTATGAAGAACTTTTGTCATGGCCAGGAGTTTGGCTGTTTTTACAAATATATACATACACACACACACACACACACACACACACACACACACACATATATATAGATATATATATATATTTAGCCTGCATCAGGCATCTCCTTATGGCATGGAAGATTCAAAACAATTGGACCATGGAAAGAGCAGCAACTCAAGACACTCTCATGACAAAGCCTTCAACATTAGAATAGCCAGTTAGTAACACAAGCTCCATTGTCAAGTGATTTTATTTCTAAAAATGTATATCCCATGGTAAACCTCAATGTTTTCACAGTGGATGATATCTCATGGACAACAGCAAGATTGCTTCTTAGGGGAGGTAGACAAACTCAAAGGAAGCAAGCAAGCAGTAATCATTGCATTTAGATTTTCTAATGTTCATCAAGACGTAACATATTTATCATGTTGTTGATTGCCAAGTGGTTATGTTGGCTTTTATTTAATGTGGTTACTAGGATTGTCTCTTTTTCAAGGGTCAGCAAATTAAAAAGGAATCTTTAATTTCTCCTTTGCTGAAATCAATTTAGAACTTTCTCTTGATCTTACTGAGAATAGGGTGAGGCCAATATTAATTCCATGTGATAAATAAGTAAAAGAAGAGTGCTATGAAAATGGTTTTTGAGCTGGCATTGTTTTGAAGCTCTGACAGAAAACAGTCAATGGTCATTGATGTGCTGAGGCCAGGACCATTGTGTATGCTATTCATTATATTCCTTACTGTCAGCTGAAAGCTGAATGGTATTCCTGGTTTTGAGATCTTTTTTACCTACTGCTATTCATAGACAAAGAAAAATCATTGCAGCTTCTCATAACTGAATGCCAGGAGAGATACCAGAAATTTTCATTTTGTTGCTGCTTTAGATTAGAGGATGAAATCAGTTGCATATGTAATAAGGCTACCGATGCCATGAGAAAGTGATTTGTGACTCATGAGAAAACTTCTTAGCCAAAAATATACAAAGATAATTGGGAAATGATTTTTTTCCACTATGTGGCAGGACATATCGGCCATATATTTCTCACCACATAATTGGCAGGAAAATAAAGCAGTTTTATAGTCTTGTATTGTGCTACAATATGTTGGTTACTGTAAACCTTTTCAATCAGTCAATTACAAGGTAACAAAGAGAAAAGAGATTCAACAATAGTTCAGGACTTTACTCAGCTCATAAGTACCTCCAAAGTTCTGAAAGTATCCCAGTTTTCACATCCACACATCTATTACTTTTCCCCTGAAAATGGTGAGGCTAAAAACAGTTGGCTCAACCCAAATGTTTAACTCTGTGTGCTTAGATCAACTAAGCATTATACATGCACTGCCTATTTGTCCAGAAATTTCCATAGATTAAACCATAGTATTAAATAATTTTAAAAATACTAATCTTCCAACTCAGATATTGCCGGAAGCATTTTCCATATGTTAGTGGAGGAAGAACAGTCTACTCTCCTCTTTGAGAGAGCTGACCTCTTAAAACTGTAGGATGTAGCAGCTCAGTACTAATGTTGCCAGGCTCTGGATTATGCAGGAGGCATTCTCCTAGGAAGTATGTTTGGATTGATAAAGTTTTGTCTGGCGTGGCAATGCTTTGTTACCTGGAATAAGAGCATGCACTTTGATCAGGAGGATATTCTCATGATTAGCCAATAGAAATGTGACTAACAAGTAAATAAGGTCTGTAAGATGCATGTGGCACAGTGAAAGCTCAGAACATAATGAGATTTTAGTAATTTAAATTTATAATAAAACTAGTCAGTTTGAGAATTGTGGCTGACTGTAGTGACATAGCAGGCTTGAAGTCCTAAAGATTGTCTGTTACAAAATACAAATAATGTTTCCTCTTATTAGGATAGACATACATAATTATTTAAACTCAGAGTAATAAAGCTATTGTTCTCTGGGCTGGCTGACAAAGGACCAATAATAAGGGAGAACTAATCCATCTTGGGAAAGAGATAGTTAGCAGAGAAAGATTATACCCTATTGGATATTATTTCTTTCACAGAGTCCTTGGTCCATGCAGTGTGTCAGTTGAAAAATATTAATTGAGATGGTGTGGGACTAAGGCTATTGTCTGTAGGGTCCCAACCTCATTAGCTGCAAAATGTGGAAGGTGAGGAGGAAAAAATAAAGGGATTTCAGAGGGACAAAGTGTTCAATGCACTCAGATACCACCCTGATGATTTGGACTCTTGCCCAGCATCCAAGCTTACCTATACTGAGCTGAGCTGTCCACAGTGGAGGGAAGTGGCCCTGCTGCTGGTGTCAGAGATGGCTGGTTGTTTGCCAGAGGCTGGGATCCTGGGGATCAGGTCTTCCTGCTACTTGAGCAAGCTGAAAACTGCTTCCCTGATCCAGGATGATGCAATGCAGGAGGGAAGGAGGGATCACTGGGGCCAATTTCTGGTGTTATCCAAAGTATCAGGGCAGCAAGCCTGATTAGGTCAGTGCCATGGATCCAGAGAGCACCCCTGCTGCTGGCCCTTCCTCAGGCAAGGACTAAAACATCCAGAGCAGTGTTTAGATAGGGCTAAGGTTACCTGATGGCCAAATCTGGCCAAATTTTTGCTAGGCAACTTAGCCTATGAAGATGTGCCGGTGAAGAGGAGGTGAGTTATTTGCTGGAAGATGTAGGAACAGCACCTCAATCCCACCATGGTGCAGCAGAGCTGGGAACTGAAGCCAGATTCCCAGATTTTCCCATGCCTATGCTTGGCAAGTTAATCCTTCATTGAAAAAAAAGTGGTTTGTGTCCATGCAGAGCCTTGCAATGGACCCAGAAGTACTGGTACTTTACCCCCTCTATTAACTACTGGTAGATGAGCCATCACTCACCTGATATAGCAGGACATGCACATTTGAAGATCCATCATTGAATACATAAGAAAAGCCCTCTTTTCTTGAATTTCTGCTTCATTTTTTCTGAGTAAGTGGGAAGCGAACTCCTCAGATTGAATATTAATTAGGCCAAGTAAATACAAACCAGAAGGGAAACAAAAAAGAACTGCTGGTAAGGATCATCTACCAGTCTGTGATTGGATATTACGTTCAGAGAGCATTGCTGTCTCCAAAGAGTTAATGAAAGACACCAAGACACCATTTATGACTGTGGATGTGTACTGAGCAGTCAGCAAGCCCTCACTCAGATTTACTGAGGAAAATCCATGGGAGTCATGGAGAAAGGGAAAAAGAAAGAAAAATGTAAACTTCTGCTACCAGAGCTTTTATGCCTTTGTATCAGCTCCAGGATACAAAGCTGCCACTGGTAAAATTCTTTGGATGTCTCCTGATGTTTCTTCCTCCTCAGCTCAGCATCACAGGTGTTGCACCTACTGGTTTTACCATGTCCTACTTCTGCTTTCATGCTGCCTCTCTTCTGATCTCCACCATGTCTGTGATAGATCAGGCCTCCTTAAACAGAATGGCCATGTAGCACTTTCTTTTGCTTAACACCTTTTCCTCTGACTCTTCTTGTTCAGCTGTGTGCAGGCGTCACCGCATTCTGGCTCCTAGGGGTCATTCCTTCTCCAAGAACCAATGATTCTGTATACTTCAAACTAGGTAACTTCTATCTGTTGAACCGAGTCACTCAGCTGAGTATGTTGTCAGGAGCTCCCTTCAGGAGCCCAAACACAGCTCCTGAGAGGCACCTGATACTTCAGGGACTTGCTCCTGGTCTTCATCTGCCTCTTCACTATTGGTACTCTATCACAGCTTCTAGCAGTTTGCAGATATCTCATGTGTTCCATGGCAACTCCCTTATCCAAGATCCCTGTGTGGGGGAAGATGAACTGAGGTCTAGATAGGGACTGATCCTACCTCAATGCTGGAGGATGCTGGTCTCCCCCTCTGCAATAGCCCTGTGCTTCCCTGCCCAGCCGTGGACCCCATTCCCACACCTATGGCCCTGTCCAGCCATTCCAAAGCTGTGTCGACCCTGGTTTGCCTCACTGGTCCTGCTTCTGGTCCTGATCCCAGGCTGTGCCCTGAAATCCCAACATGGCCTGGACCCACCCTGCTCCCCCAGTTAAAGTCTTTGCTGTCTGTTTGGTTTAAGCCAGTGCTAGGGTCCATGTGTCAGTGAAAACAAGCTGTACTATAAATGGCCACACCAGAAGTGTTGGCCTGAAGACAAGTACCACAAGCAGCTTTAATCACAAATCACACTCAATGGGGCAGCACAGCAGCCAAAATGGAGATAAACTGAGCAACTTTGGAAAAAAATTTGAGCCATTTCAAATACAGCAGCTGATTTATCATTACTCATTTTCTATGCACTTCATCGAACAGATTTTTCTGTTTATGAATTCTGTCTTTAATATTTTTATAATACTGGGAAACTGGCCTGATCCAATCCTTATATTCCAACATTCCCACAATTTTAGCACTATTATGAATCTACATCTAATTTCTGGTTTTCCAAAAGACCCCATCTTTCCATGGGAGTGAGGCAGCATTCCAGATCCATACCGACTTCAGTCTTGAAGAGTTCCAAATGCTGAGCCAGCTCTGAATGTGACTAGCTTGCAGCATAAGCCCCTTCCTTCTCTCTATCTCTCCTTCTCTCTCTCTCTCTCTCTCATGTGTATGTGTATGTATATGAACACAATCCTCCAAGCTGTAATGAATCTAACACTTTGCTGCAAAGAAAATGGGCATTGCCAGGTGCAGTTTGGGTTCCTTTGCTAGCTGAAAAGCTCTGATCCTCCATGCTTCTGCATGGGATTAAATCAAGGTGAAGGGCAAGGCTTGGTTTCATAATACATGAGACACTTTTGAGTACTCAAGATGTTTGGATGGATCTGCAAAATATGGTCCTAGGACAGATTCAGACTGTTCTGCAGTGGTGCCTGAAAGTCATGTGGGATCTCCTAAGGCATTTCTGATGGCATCATACTGAGCCCTAGATCATTCCTGACTGAAGATACCATGTGTACATGTAGCCACATGAGGACATTTATCTTTAGGTGTTCCAGTTTGGAGCTGAATCTCCTCCTTTGTGCTAGATGAAGTGGATTAGCAGGGCACAGACTGGATTACCTTGGTATGATGCTGCACAGAAAATGTCCAAGGGAACAGCTCAGCTGTGGAGGGGAGGCTGTGGGAGTACCATGCTTGGCATGAGATACTCGACAGTAATTTATTGCGGTCTGGTACAAAATCGTATTTCAATATGGGCCATTGAAACTACTTAGGGAATATGTAATGTGAGTGCAGGCCAAGCAGAAAAGTCAAGTGATGTTCAGATTAAATTGATAAGCCATTGAGTTGTCTCTTCCTGCATCTTGAATGAATGGAGCTTAACAAATAATTTTTTAATGGGAAACAAATCTGTGCATTGCATTCAGTTCTGAAAATTGTCAGGCTGGAAGCCAAGCAAAATAAGTTTTAGGATTTTCTCAGCTTCATAATTGTGTTATTACATTGTATGATAGAAATTGGGCTGTGGCATTAATTCTGCTCTCTGGTATTAAAAAGAAGAGGAAGTTTATTCTTTAATTGACAGATAACATTTCATTCATGGAGCATTAGCAGAATTAGCTTTTTGCCTACTGAAATATTTTCTGTGTTCCTGATTATATATGATTTAACTTTAGTACTAGGGAACTCTTTTATTTGTGAAACACTCATCTGTATCAAGCAGAGAAGAAGAAAAAAATCACTTATGGGGGACAGGGAAGAATTGCAAACTTTTAAACTTAAAATGCAAATCTACTATTTAAATACTCTGCAGTGGATGTTTGAAGTCACCCCTAAATGTCCCTAGAAAGGTTACTGGCATTTTATGGTCTCCTCACAACTGGCTTCAGCTCTTTGCAGGTTGTTTTCAGGATCACAAGTCTGGGATGCTGTGCAGCAGGGAGCTTCCCTGAAATCAGTATCTGGAGGTCACTGGTAGATTGGTGCATTAGTCTTATCAACCAGAAACACTTTTTCTTCTGTGGTCAATATAATGTATCCATTTACTATTATTGTTATAATTACTCTTTTCATCTGGGCGCAAACGTCTATGTTTGCAGTTTTGCTTTGTTCAGTGGGGGGGAAAAAGCCAAATGGCTGCTATTTATGAGAGTAAGGTGGAGTTTCTAGCAGATGCCACATGGATCTTTGTTCTCTAGGAATGTGGATAATTTTGGCAAAGATTTTTGTGAACATTTCACATCATTTCAGTCGTGCCAGGAGGGTCAAAGCATCCTAAACAATCATGGGTAGGTCTCATCTCCCAGGCACAAGAGTTTTGGAGGGACCTGACTTTTGCACCACTCTGTTGCTTAAATCAGTGGTCCAGCCTTCTGAAGGTTGGCCAGAGCACGCCTTTGGGCATGGACTGTGGAGATTCTCTCTCACAGTCAGTGTGGTGTGAGTTTGGTGGGGAAAATGGGTTCACTCTTGAAAGATACTGGCAACGTGCTGACATTATTGTATTATTTAGTGAATGCTGCAAATTGCTCTGAAGACAAAATTGTCTCTGCCACCCTTGGAGAGAAATTAACCTGAAATGTCAAAGCAAAATAATTGAAGCCTCTCTGCTAATCCTGTCATGAGGCTGATTCTCTGTGCTATTTATGAAAGTTGATGTTCATTGTTTCCATTTCTCGCTGTACCTCATTGCAATAAATTGTCCATAAAAGCAAAAAACCCAATCCATAAAAGCAAAAAACCCCATCCAAATCTGTTTCACTGATTTCCTCTTCCAGCACACTGTCTAGGGATGGTAGAGAAAGGAACTGAGGAGTTGTAGAACATTGTTTCGTGTTTCCAAAGTGCTCAACAGCAGCTGAATAGCTTGCCAGAAAATATGAGCTATAATCTGTGGAATTAAACAATCCTAGGGAGGAAAAAAAAATCTTCTTTGTTGCTGTTATTCATCCAGATACTGTGAAGGTGAAACAGAGCTTGAGGTTTGTTTACCATTTGTTCTCTTCCTATTCTCTTCCTTCAGCAGAGGTTGAGATAACTTAGCAAGCACTGGAAAGTCGTATTTGCAAGACGAGAATTTGAACACCCGCTGGAGCAAAGAACAACCCCTGCTGCTGATGGGTCATTAGCTGTCTAATTCCTCTCTCCCGGTGGTCCGATGGCCAGCTCTGGACCCCGGTGAGGTAAAATAGACATGAACTAAAGGTAAAAGACAAAAGGCGCTCTCTCCCCTTGGGACGGGGTCCCTGAGGTCTTTATTGGAACGATTCCAGGAGGGAAAAGAGAGTGAGCACCTCATGGTGCCAGAATTTCAACCCCGGGAACAGAAAAGGAGGGAGAAGGGCCATAACCAATGGAATACAGCTGACGTAGGGGGAAGGAGGTGAGGGGATAACAGGGAGAAACCAACACCCATCTGGGAGGGGGAGGGATACAGAACAAACCATTTTCCAGTGCAAATAGAACATTACCCAGTGCAATATACAAAAGAATAAACCAGCTACGTACTGCAATACAACAATTAGCAGGTTAAAACATTTTAGCTCTGATCATGTCCAGGCAGTGTGACTGCTTTTGAAGTGGTGCAGGGCTGTGTTCTTCATCACTCCTGGCCAATGAAGATATCCTGAGGCATATTGTAAGGGACATCACAGCAGACCCCAATTCAAGAAGCAGGCTGTGCTTCACTCTATTTTATTTTGCCATGTAGCCCTTGCTTAGTTTAGTGAAGTGATGTGCCATAGATCAGGACTTTAAATGGAATAAAGAAATTTTTGAATTACAGGAACTTCCTAAGAGGTCTCTACAGATTTCATTAACTAAAAGCAATTTTTCTGCTTCTCAGTCACATTGAGAAACCAAGAGTTTCTAGTACATCACTTGAAGTTGCTGAGCTGTGCTATTTAGATGTATTGGAGAGAATTAGGAGTTTCTTTCCAGGCAACCTTTTCTGACAGAAATGCTGACGACGGCTCTTTCTAGTGAAATACCAACACATAAGGACAAGCCACATTCCTGCAGTACTTCCCATGTCTTACCCTGAACTGCTTTTTCCTTATATTCTGCCTGTGGTTAAACAGCTGCCAGGCTTTACCAAAGAAGCAACTTCCAGTTAATGCAGGGTTATTTGATATATGTTTAAGCGCGTGGGGGATCTATATTGCTGTAAAGACACTGAAATACAAGATAGCATATCTGATTATAAAATAGGTCTGAATGTGTATTAGTTGTTCCCTAAGACATTAAAGAAGCAACAGCTGGGCTGTTTTTAAGATAGGCTAACAAATTTATCTACCCCTTAAGTTTTGAGGGCAAAGCTCTTTGAAAAGTCCTGCATCATTATGTAATATTAATACTTTAAAAATAGTAATTGTATATAAATACCATATTTATTTTGTTTAAACGACCACTGAAGTTGAAACTCTGAGATTCTGACTTGAATAAGGCAAAAATATTTTCAGCATGAAGACAAGCAGACATGGGAGCAGGTTGCCCAGAGAGGTTGTATCGTTTCCAGACTCGATAAAACATTGAGTAACCTGGTCTGGTCTTATGAGTGTCCCTGCTTTGAGCAGGAGTTTGGGCTAGAAACCTGTTATAGTTCCTTCCAGCATGAATTCTCCTAGAAGTCTAAGATCCTATGTACTTTGATAGTGCATTAAGATTTGAGTTAAGCAAGTTTATTTGTGTTGGTGTTGTCAAATGCCATCCACAGCAGTTTTCCCAGATAAAAGATTAATTGCAATAGCTGGATCAAGCAGATTGTCTGGCCTGGGATTTGGGACACGAACCTTTAGCTAAGTCTAACAGGATGCACAGAACTCTCACTGCTTTAATAGCAGTTGTGTTCCACAGCTCTGCACACCTGCTTACGAGGTGAAAGGCTGCTGGGTGTAGGTTGGAGGGATGGTTGGGGGTTACATTGCACATTTTGATTGCACACTTTCCCTGCTTATTAATGGCAGAGTGGGAGAGTATACAAGATAGGGAGTTTATGGACAAAGGGGCCACAGAGTTATTTTAATGCCCTTGCACAGAAATAGGACCATTAGGGGTAGTGGTTCTGAACATCTCAATGTACTGGTGCTCTAAAGGGCTTCCTGGAGAAAATGAGATGGGGCTGTTGCAACTGGCAAAGCCTGTATTTTAGTTGACTCTGCAGTAATGTGTGGTGTTGTATTTCCCCACTCCTTAATAAATGCCTGCCCTTCCCACATTGTTTTCCCTTCCCCGCCCCTAGTCCTGGCCACTCCCTCGAGTTCTCCCTATTGGTCCCAATACCCCAACTCCGCCCATGTACCGCCCCTGCACCCTGAAACCATTAGTCCCTGTGCTCTCTCCACCCCCCTGATCACCATATAAAATCCCCGGCTCCATGGTAGGCGCTTGCTCTGTCTCTGGGAATCGCCTGTCGTTGTGTGAGTAAAGATTCTCTGAGGTCCCCATGCGGGGAGCCTTCTCGCCTCCTTTATCGCCGCCGTGTTGTGGAGCCGACAGCAGCCGGAGCAGTGCGGGGCAGCTCGGAAGGGCTGCGGGCAGCGGAACAGCCGCTCTCCCCGAGGCAGCCCCGCAGCGCTCTCCGGGAAGGTTTGCGGCTTGCCATACCAACGCAGAAACAACAAACTGCAACAGTAATGGACTTGGCTTGCAGGACAGGACAATGCTTTGGATGACTTTCAAAACAAGGAGACAAAGCTTGGGCTTGATGAGGAAACCAGGCATACAGACGGAGATTTGTACTAGAACAATAGAATGAACAACAGAAATGCCTATTGATTTAAATGGAAATAAACAAATGTAATAGAATACTACTGGCCTCCTTTTAACTTATGCAGCTTGTATTTTTAGAGCTAATCCTGGCTGATTCTTTGGTAAAATCGGTGAGAGTACCTGAATTGATCTCACAAGAAATCCCATTCAAATAAAAAAAATCTTAGTTTTGAAATATTTCAGATCACTCTCCTATAACAATTTTCATATTTCACATTCCCATGCCAACTTTGAGATGGATCATGGGAAAGCTGGGTGAAATGGTTGAGTCCAAATGGATGCATAGGCTCCCCTGAAGAGGCACAGATGGTTATAAGAGTGGATTTGCTTCTGACTCGACTCTAATATCCATTTATTTTTAGCAGTTTTGACCACTTCCTTGGGAAAGTTCGCCTCTGAAATGCTTGTGCTGCTTTCAGACCCACCATCGTCCCAGTCAGGAACATTTCCAGGAATAGCTCACATGGTGCTGGCCCTAGGGTATCTGCACTGTGGTAGAAACACAAATGCAGTAAGAGAATGTTGTTACAGTGGATACTTTTTTTTTTGATGAATGTGTCATTTAGGGAGTGATTTGATGCCCAAAGTGTCTCAGTAGAATTGGTTCAGCAGTTGCACTGTCTTTGTGCAGTCAATGCTGGCAATAAATACTGAATAGATTTCCTTTATTTGATTAATATGTTTAATCTTAAAAATACATCCCTATATGAGACTATCACTTTTCTCCAGCTACCCTTATTTGAATTCACTACTGATCTTGGACCCAAGTAATGCATACAGTTCTTAGATTTCATTCCAAATTCTGGTCATTTACATGGACCGACTTCAGAAGAAGTTCCTGCTAAAAATGAAGGTCACCAAATCAAAAACGTATCTGTGTACATTAAAATCCCTCAAACACAGTGTTGACTGCCAGGCTGGCTGGGAGAACAGCACTGGACCATGCAGTTAACTGGACAGTTTCTTCCTCACTGATTCTTTTCAAGAACAGTATTGGCACAATGGAATATGTGTTGCTGAAAAGCATAAACACTGAACTCCAGATGCAATGAAGTTGCTTGATTTTTCTCTTCCCCAGTGTGCCCTGATGAGTTTGGAGTGGGATCCAGTAATTTAATTTGTGATATTTTTAAGATCATTGCAACTACTCAAAAGCTGTGGACAGAGGCAAGTAACATTTTGTATTACATTTATTGAACGGTAATGTAAACCAGAGAAATCTATAAAGAAGGGAGGAAATCATATTCCTTGTCTGGGAGGTACTGAATTGAATTTTAAACCAGAGAACCAGACATAGTTGAGACTGAGAAGGGAAGAGGAAGAGTTCATCTAACTTTCCCCATAAGATCTAAATTACTGGTGAGACCACACAATATTTTTCTAGTTTTCTGTACTTCTGACCTCCATTTACAAGTAGACATGCTCACATTTTGACAGTCTCCTCCATTTTTGGAAGTTTTTCCCTTGATAAAGGGTTACACAAAATTCTTTTATTTTTCTCCCCAGAGGATGAGTTGTTCTTGCAGCTGAAGTCCCTGCCAGAAAGTTCTGATTGCTCTGTTTGCTTCTAGTGTGTGAAGAGTAATAGGACACTGAGACAGTGAAGCTGTCTGTGTAAGGCACCAGTTTCCTTTTTCACACCACCATGGCTGCTGAATAGCATGGAATGAGAAAAGGCTCACTCTCTGTAATGAAGTCAGTATCTCCTTATCTGAGGAATAAGAGGAATTTCAACCAAGAAAACAGACTGGCTTACTTTATCTTAATTTCTCATTTTAGTTTCTACTTTGTGTTCCTCAACACGTACAGTACCTGCTTTTTTTGTGGTCACTGGGGGATAAATTAGCTCAAGATCCTGCTTACTACTACTTCAGCACTTATACTATTCCTGATCAACCTACACTTGACATATAACCTATACTCCTGAATTTTCATAAAGATTTCCATGGAAGTTGAGTTCTCCAGACCAGATTCTGATTTGTTATTTCAGTTTAAAACCACAGCACTTACACTGAAACCCTAACATTTTATATCTCCATCCACATCTATGAAATTTGTGTTTCACTGGAAGTATTCTGGATTTGCACTGGAATAACTAATAAATTGAATATGACTGTAAAGAAATTTGTTGTGAAGATTTACTCCACCAAGTAACTACAGTGATTATAAATCTTTTAAAATTCAGGTAAAATGAATTTATAGTCTGATGCTGATATTTTAAGGCACAAGTTCTGGAAGCTGGTTTCTAATAGACCTCAGGATTACTGTTATGTAGATTTTGCTCATTTTTCCTTGATTGCAATAGGCAGACTTAAGTAGTGTCTTCTGAATTTCATGTCATAAATGCAATTGTATAGAACTTTACATTTGAACAGAGTGGGGCCTTCAACTAATGGGAAGCATACATTACACGCAATGAAAGACAAGGACATTCAGATAGTTTCAATTACTGTTATTCCTTGAAAGAGAAAATTATCTGATCAAATGTTTGCACCTCCCTGAAATGTCCCGCAAAACTGTAAGAGAGAAAACTGCAGTTGCCTTCTGATTAACTTTGTAATTTTATAAAACTATTGCCCATTAATTCTTCATATATATGCACTTAGCTAAAGACTATGACTAATTTGGGTAGGCATATTTTAAGGTAACACCTATATTTTAAAAGTTTATAATTTTCTCAACAATGTGAAAAAAGCCTTGGACAACAGAATAAACACTCTAATCCTAATTAACAGTCTAAGACAGCACAAATGATTTCTGGTAAAGATGATGGGCTGACAGCCCTCTTTGGCCCCAGTCCTCTGTGAGGAGCATGATTTCTGTGTCCTCTGATCTTATTCTGGAGGGTTTGTCCCCAGGTTTTGACCTTGACCCTGCCATCATGTTGTGCTTTCTGTTTCTTACTGTAAGCTGTATCTGTAGCTTTGCGAACAAGGCTGTGCTATGTAAAGCCTGGTCCTCCAAAGCATGAACACCCTGCCCTTGATGAGGTACATGCACAACATTTAACTTGCACAACATGTTTTGTTCCATAGATTCTACATGAATAAAATGTATACGCGCATTTAACCATTTTCCTGGATCCTGCACCCACAATGCTCAGACTTCAAAAGTCTGAACCCATATTCTATCATTAATGAACCACCATGCTTGTAGCTGATACAACTTTAGCTGTGATGAACCTCAGCTTCTGGCATGAGCCACTCAGGAGAAGTCAGAGAGGATGATATGGACTTTGGAAACAGTCCCCTGAAAGGACAGACACACTTCACTCCTCTGCCTATACCACACTGATCATTTTTGGAACCACTCTTGGGTTTTACACAGGCTGCTGAAGAGTCAAAAAAATGAAGTGGTTGGGGCTGAACTTCACTCATCTGTACCCTGGTGTTGTGGTGTTGAATGATGGGGTGTCCTGCTGCCATCGCCAGAGCTGCCCAGAGGCACAGCCAGGCAGTAAATCTCAGTCCACAGTGTGAGAGACAGCCCTTCACCTGGCATTGGATCTCGTGGGAATGAAGGACTGTTCTTATTGAGGAGAAAAGGTCTGGATGATCCTGAGACTGATGTGATAAACACATATTTGAAACATCTTGGTGTTTATTTGTCTGTTATTTTATGGTAGAAAGGCCAGACAAAGATCTAAGAATACCCTCTTTTTCCGAGTCCAGACATAATCTGCAAATACAGCTCTCTGACTGCAAAGATTTGGGCAACCTTAACTTTCCTGTACCTACCAACAATAACACCTTCTACTTTCTCTAGGAAATATCCCTGATTGTAGTAAGGTGATTGGAACTCAAAATCTTTTCCTAAAGCTCCCCATCTCTTACAGCTTCTGATTCTCAGTTGCAGATAAAATATCTGGTCACACCAAATCCAGGCCATGTAAGCATGACATCTAAATCCTCATTTCCTGCTTGATTTCTCTATGGTGTTAGAGGTTCCTGTACTAAACTGAAAGAGTTACATTACTTTGGTATCTAGGCTCAAACCACCAGTCCACAGGCTATGGAGGGATTTATATGCAAACTTGTGTGTTTGAATACCTGCATATTCCGGGACAAAATGGGCTTGGTATGAATGAAGGCAATAGGTACCGTAACTGAATACAAACTCTTTGAAAACTGACTGTCAAGGAGATGTCCTGGAAAACTGTCAAGGAAGTTCAAAGTTTACCATTTGGTTCTTAGCAGAAGTTTCTTGAAAGCTGAAAGTACAGTTCCCAAAGTGGTTAAAGTGCTTTTTAGAGCTCCCACCTCTGGCGTAGCTTAGAAGGAGCAGTAAAACTACACTCCTGGAAATGAGGAGGTGACCTGTGTTAAGCTTGCTTTGAAAATAAGGCGCAATAGGAGTTCAGTTCCTGAGAATATATTTCAAACAGATCCTATCCCTAAAACTGTGTTTCCTGATAGAAAAAGCTGGCAGAATTGATTCAGATTTATAGCAAAGTTGTCTGTTTATACAGTTGCAGTGCTTGAGGGCAAAACTATCTTTGTATGTGCACTTCTGCAGAAACAACTTTTTAGTGCTCTTTTGTTGTCATTGCCCTTCATGTGGTTAAAAATGTTTCAGAAACATTATTATAATTCAGACATTTCTTGTCTGGAGATTAGCAGACAAGAAAGAAGTAGTTGTATGTTTGCTTGTGCATGAAAATGCTCCTTTCCGAAAACCTTGCAAGTAATCTTTTTAGCCATGGCAGGAATAGGCAGAACTGTAGCCTTGAATCAATACCTGTGGGAGATGATGACTAACAGACTCAACAGAGTTTTTTGTTTGGAGGGGAATGCTTAAACTTCTGGAGCTGGTACCAGCTGTTCCTTTGAACAATGCTGTACTTATGATTCAGACCAGGGCTGTTGTGTTGTAAGCAAGCAAAACTGATTATTTCCCTTCAAATGCTTACTAAAAAAATATTTTAAAAATGGAAAAGAAACTTTAGGTGGGTCTGAAAGATAGAGGAGCCTCTAAAGTACTTGTGAATCAGTTTTCTGGTGTAACTGCATCCACATGTGAAGTTATTGAAAACACATGTGACTTGGATAAAAGATTACATTTAAAGAAGGGACTAGAACTGAGCTACAGACAACAGGGTCCTGTGTTTCATCAAACACTGAGCTACACATTTTCAAATGTTTCAGGTTAAGAGAAAATGTTTAGATGATTTTAAACAGTGCACTTCTCCATTTCCATTCACTTGCTTATCACAGACCCCTTATGAGTGTTTCTGTTACAGAATAATCCACCAAGGCCATTCATCTGGTTGCTTGCTTGGGGGAAGAAAATCGAGTTACAGTATGTTTACTCTAAGGAATGGTATTATGTATTTGTAAGGTTTTGAGCTGGGTGAACCAGCTGGGGAGAAGAAACAGCAAACACAAAACTTGCCTGAGATTTGTTATCATTATATTCTTGCTCTGCATTTTCAGTGTACACACTGATAATAACTAGTATGTGGTGCAAATCATATTAACCAAATCTCTAAGAGAAGCTGACATGAATTCAGACAACTAGGTATTTTAAAAAGGCTGAGATACTTTAAAGTAATTAACAGGCAATACAGAATGTGATCCAGCTCCATGTGAAAAAAAATGTTTCAGATATCCAAAACTCAAATCATGGTAACTGCACTGTAAATTGTGTATTAGGATAGAATCTGCACTGTATTATTAAAACTCAAACAAAAGTAGTTTGGGGCTTGATTCAGCTTTCCCTGTGTATACGAAGTGCTTTGAGCATATTATGTATAGATAGATTCCTCATGGACTGAATCCTCTGTGAATTCCAAGGCTCTCTTCTGCCATTCTAAGTTTCCTAAGGAAGCATAAAGACAAAGTCTACCACACACCTTTGGTATGTATTGGTCCAGACAGGTCTGGTTCTGTAGTAATAACTACAGGAATAAAGCCTGAAATGCATCTTTGCCTTTGATTTCTGCATCCCAGTCATGAAGTGTTTTTTGCTGGAGGCAGTGGTGTTACATGCCCTGCAACAAGGCTGACACTCCTGACTTTAGTAATGCTGTTTTCCTACTGAGCCCTACTGGTGGTGATGTGAGTGACATATTGGTCCAGAAATACAAGATTATTTTAGATTCATGATGCACAGTGAATATGTATCAACATCAGCAGGAAATATAATTATTTTCACTACTGTATTTGGCAATTTATTCTGTCTCAAGCCACTAATAACCACAATCTAAAAAAGCTGCAATGATTGTAGGATGCAGCAGCAGCACCTCAGTGTCCCAGGCAGCCTGTTCCCGTTTAGTGGAGGTGAACCTTTGTCCAAAGGTCCCTAAATACAGAAGTGCCATTTGAGATGCAAAAGGCTAGAATACAACTGGAACTTTTATATTGTATTTAGTACTTATCAGGAATCAAAACCCGACCAAACTATTTTTCAAAATGAAAGAGATAAGCAGTTGTGTCCTTACAGATTTGGAAGAAATCAAATCCAGCTGTGAAGGTATCATGCAAGCATCTCAACTGAGCTCTAGACTGCCAGGGAACCAAGCAGATCTCATTCAACTCCCCTTGTGTTTTCACAAAGTTGCTCACCTACCACATGAAGAATGCTGAGGTCTAATAAAGACCAATGGGAATTTTTAAGGAGATGGCAGGTGGCCAAAGGGAATTCACAGGATGGGGGACATGGCCTGTTATGCAACAGACTGTAAAAAAGACAACTCTCATACTCATCTTCTGCTTTAAACTCCATAGTCAAACACCTGTTAATGTTACCTGACACAGTAATATTAAGCACAGGCTGCTCCCTGTGGTTATCTGGTGGCAGTGGGTCAAGTGACACTATTGTGGGGGCACAGCTGTCTAGTCACATGAATATTGTAGAAAGGGAACTGTTGTGAGATTTCTTTCCTTCTGTGCAATTTGGCTTTTAGACTCATAAGTTAATAAAGAGAATAGATGATAATATCATAGTATAAATCAGTCTAAAACAACCATTGCCTAAATTACATGAAATGCAGTGAACAATGTTGCAATGCACTGATAGCAAATTTGTGAAGTTTTGATGTCCAATGAAAACTGAGACACAAATGTAGACAGAGAGATTTGCAGCAAGAACAAGGTAAACTTGAAGTTCTGAATTACAGCTTTCCTCTGAACTGGAGGAAGAAACCATCCACGTATGCAGCACTTGATGAATTACTCACTTCTGTTTATTATCAGTATTATTTTCAAAAAATGTAGTTTATGATTATTTGTTTTGGGTAGCAGGGTAATCCCTGACTCTTGAAAGCCTCTAAAGTGTCTATCATTAGCAAACATAACATTCATTAGAGGTCATTCTTCAAATCCAGAATGAATATTGCTGTTTTCCACTGCCAAATGAAGACACTTCCTTCAGGGGCCCAGTTTCTGGCACAGCCTTCTTCCTCAGTCTAGTGCGGTTGGGGGCAGGTATTCTGCAAAGGCATAGGAACAATTAAACCTACATTAGACATTATCATCCCACTCTTCTTCCTAAAAGCGTGGAAACAAAGAGAAGGACTTGCATGTCCTTACATTATCGTTGTCTGTACTATCATAATGTTTTCTAGTCCTGACTTCTGCCAAATATCAGGCCTCACCATATCTTTTCTGTCTGAGGAGCTTCTACTGTCAGTGGTGCTGTCCCAGTGCTACTTTTTTATTGTGACTGTCCCATTAACATCATTCAGTGTTTGGCCTGTTTGACATCAAGAGATGTAGCTGTGCAGCATCCTGTGTGTCCTTGGACCCACAGTATTGTTGCATATGCAGGGACATGCTTGTTTGACAAGGACAGAGTGAAAAAAAAGAAAAATCACACTTTTGTGTGGGCCCTGAGGAGCCCCAAGGGTGCCCTTCAGAGTCTGACAAGCCTGTTATGCCTGGCTAGAGCTCATGATATGGAGGGCTTTGACTTCAGGGCTGGGCAGCTCTTGACAGGTAGGACCAGGCCAGAGAGACACACTTTATCTTTGCCTACTTTCTCCCAGCTAGTACATGGTGCTCCTGTTATTTCTAACTTTCAACCAGTCTTCCTTAGTGTTTGTTGCTAGGGGATATTAAAGATCCTGTAAATAATGTGGTCTACAAACAAAGGCTGAGTTGAATTTTTCAGATTTTGAGTTTAGAGAAAATCATTGCCTTATATTCTGGCTATTTTTTCTGTGTCTGTACTAGTAACTAAACTAAACAAGACTGGGGCATATGATGAGGACTGTTCTTCAATAGCCTATATTGTATATTTGTTGGCATGCTTGTTGGTATGGCGTTAACCTGTGCAAGCTAATATTCTCTCTGGTGTGGTTCAGGAACAGGTCAGACACTGTTTGTAATAGGAAATTTGGATTAATTTCTCTCTCTTTTTCTTTTTGGGGAAAACACACACAGCCATATGGATGCAAACTGTGTTATGCTACTTCATGCGATGCCAGAAAACAGCCCTTGTGCATTGTTTTAATTTGTTTAGATGTAGCTTTTGATGCCTGAGAAGCACAGAATTGCAATCTATGGAACATGGGCCAGGCTCTTTTTTGACTTCCTCAGACCCAATGTTATGTGGTACTAAATGAAACTAGGTGGAATACCACATTTTTTGTCAAAGAAATATGGAACAAATTCTGTTGCCAGGAGATTCCCACATGCGATGAGCAGTCTGGTATAATCAAACTTGTACCTAAAGCAGAATTCCATCAATGATAGCATATGATCTATGTTTTACTAACAGATCAACATAATCAGTACTGTGCTGCCCACTCGTGATGGTTTAAGATTAAACTATCGCTATAATACCCTTTTACATTGGTCTCCTGAGGAGGTAAATGGAGTAGGAGAGTTATCTGATTTGCATCAATCCAGCATTTGACTGGCAAGTGTAAAAAGTCACAGCTTAAAAAAGCTGCTAGCTAGAACTACAATTTCCAGTACATTTGCATAGGGGGTTAGATAAATCTCATGTGAATTTGGTCACCTAAATGGTAGTATTCAGTCCAACTTTCCAGTCCAGTTATCACCTCTAGAGGCTGATTCATGCCATGCTCAGAGAGTCAGGAGGAATGTATTGTGCTCTGCTGAACCCAGATACCAGCTTTTTGGGTTGCTGTTATCCAGGCATAATTTATTCATCATTTATTTGTTCTTTTCTCAGTGCTTTATATTTTTTTCCTGTCACAAGCCCAGGTATTTCTTTCCCTTTTTTGATTCTACTTATCTTGCATGGCTTTCTCTTATTCTCTCACAGCTCAAGAATTTGTTTCAGGACTGGTCAGTCAATAGGCAGGTCCCTCTGTCTCTCCCAGCAGGGAGTCCCCTTTAACAAGGAATCATCATTTTGTCCTCCTGCTCTTGCATGGCGTAGGCTTAGGTAGATTGGGTCCTTTTGCTGGTTTGCCTAACCCCAAACCTTTTACAAGCAAAGGACCTGTGTACACATTGATGGGTGCTGTCTGGATGCCATACCACTGTTAAACCATTTTCTTGTTAAAGGCTTTCCTATGCCTTCTATTCTGCTACAAACAGCTGTGGGGTGGCCACCTCAAGGCATCAGTTTAATGAAAATAAGAGCTTATTTTAGGGCCAGAATTGAAAAAGTCTTTCTCAATTAAAAAGAACTTTCTCAATTAGTCTTTGGATTTAGAGACTACTGTTGATTAAAATTACTGTTGATTAAAAATATCATTCTATAGGCAGATCTGTGCTTCGAAGTGGGTATCAAAGAAAAGGCAGTATTTTCATTTATAAGCTTGCACATAGAATATAGGGTAGTAGGAACCTTTGAGCACATGGAAGAAGGCAGTCTGAAATCTTCAAATTAAAACAGAAACATCTAAACCATTGACAGAAACAAAATCCATCAGAGAGAAAATGAGCACTGTAAACCAGAGTAAAGTAAGAAACCCATAATGTAATCCCATTTTTTTTTAGCTATGAGGCAGGATAGTGAATGAGAGAAGGCCATAGGTCAACTGGGTAAAGGGCTACGACATTGCTACAGCAAATTCATAAGGAAACTCTGCAAAGTGAAACTAAAGGGGGTCCTTACTTGGCCTTCTGACAATCTGTTTGCTGATTGTCTGCATTTGTTGTTCATTTCAGAAAACTCTTTGAATACCAATCAAGAAAAAATCCAAACAAACAAAGCAAACACTGCTTTTTATTCCAGCTAATATATAGAAATCAGCACAACATTTAGGAACATTATGAATGCCAAGTAAGACATTATATTTGCAGTTTAATTGGCTTTAATGTTTTGAAGATGACATTTGAATATCATATTACTTCAATTTAGAAGTGGGAGTGTATATTTACAAGAAGACCTTAAATAGAGCATTCATTTTAGGTTTGTTTAAATTTCTTGCTCTCTATTTTTTGAAGGAAACAAAACAAAGCACGGACTATAAATTTCTATTGAAAATGTTTGTTCTGTTACTTTTTGTATTGTTAATGCTCAGTCCAAATGCTGCTTCTTTCTGCAGCTGTTTTTGAAAGGGAAAAAAGCGCAAAGATTTAATTCTTCAAAAGGCAATGGCTTTAATTTCATCTTTCTTACCAGAGTAGAATGTTTGAAGTGAAAGACTGATGACAGTCCTCAGGTTTATAGTCTCTTTCAGAAGCCCTAGGAGACATGGCTTTATTTTGCTTTGCTTGCTCAGGTGAGTAAACTCTTGCCGTAAGCTCTTGACAAGACCCATCAGTGGTCAGCAAAGGGTTAAGATGTTGTGAGAAATGGTATGGCTGAAGTCCCAGCACACTGAAATCCACCCCCATAATGGCATGCGTTAATGTTAGCTTTACCTTAAAATCATTATCTAAAGGGTGAGAAGAAACCTCTTCAGCTTGTAAAGAAAAAGGATTGGTTGGAAATGAAATCCAAGCCCCTTCAGTAGGCCTGATTCAGTTGCTCTGATTCATCAAGTGAAAACAAGCCATTTGCCATCTGGTAATTACCTTGGGGACAGAGGTGTAAATCCCTGTTCCTTAATCTTCCCCTCTTTAAGAAAACATTTTCTCCTAGGTGGTCCAGATGGCGAGGGGCCTTCAGACAGTGCATAGAGGTGACCAGTGATGGGTTGCTCCAGCGCAGCAGGAGGTCCTTGGGGTGAGAAGGCAAAAGGGAGAGAGAGAGAGAGAGAGAGGGAGGAGTGGAGGGAGGGAGAGCTCTCCTTTGCAAACGGATTGTCAGATGGCTGACAAGTGCCACACAAGTCTGTGTGAGAAAGCTCTTTGTGGGATCCCACAGCAGTCCTGCACGAAGCACCCGCATCCCTAGGCTGGTGGAGACAGTTGTCAAGGATGACACTAGGTACAGGCAGAACCAACCAACATGGTTGTTCTTTCTCCCCGTCTTTCTATATTTATTTATACATCTAAACTATGGGTTGGAATGCCTCTTTCCAGTTGTACTGGTTAAATGACAACCGTGTCGATCCTTACCCTCTTGGTTCAAAGAGAGTTGCCTTGTTTTCTTTAGAAATCTAAGCTGAAGGGAAGAGAACTCAACCAGGCATCTGAGCTGGCCCTCACAAGAAAGAAGAAATAACATTATTTTAGAGGCTGTTTAGTAACGATATCTGCAGTGCTTCCCTTCAAGAGGGAGACTCCTCCTCTTGTGACTTTTAAAGTAGCCAGAAGGTAAATTAGGCCACTTGAAGAGGAAGGCTTCTGCTTCTCAGATTCTGACCTGGTTGCTCACTTAGTGCTTGGCAGATGTCAAAGAGCTCAGTATAGGTTTTAAGCCTCCTTTTAATGGCAGCTTACC
The DNA here is from genome assembly GCA_013389985.1 of Dryoscopus gambensis. Lineage (NCBI taxonomy): Eukaryota > Metazoa > Chordata > Aves > Passeriformes > Malaconotidae > Dryoscopus > Dryoscopus gambensis. The sequence goes on along the minus strand of WEIT01015989.1, from coordinate 6,846 downwards.
CTGGGGGGCAGGGCTGTACCAAGGGGCTGCTGCCTGCTCCACCACTGCTCTGGCTAGTGGAGTACTTCATTAACTCTGAAAAAGAACCGAGGAAGCAAGTGGAGCAGGGACCACTTCTTTTTTTCTTATGCTCATATCCCTTGTACAGTCATGGCTTTAATTCCCAAATGCCGTGTTTTCTGACCTGGAGACAGTCGCTGTGCATGCATCAAAGATGCAACATTGGCACGAACTAACAACTGAACTAACAGGGAGGCAGATAAAAGTATTTTGGAGAACTGCAGCCGTCAGACAGGAAATCAAAGGTCCTTGACTTCACCAAGGTGTGGATCAGACATTGCAAATTACCAGCTTTCAGGTAATTCCCCTCTTCTAAAGGGCCTGCAATTGAAAAGAAGTGATCACATAACCTGCACCCACAGACAATATTTGGATAACCTCCACGCCTCCAGAGCTGGCTGCACAAAATCACAGATGGAAGCAACAAGGCACCTCAGGGCCAGGAGAGCTCAATGGGACCTACAAACAGGAACTGGGAAAAAGAGAGAGAGAAGAGAGGGAAGACAGGGCTGAGGAGTAAACTGCTCCTCCCATTTATCCCAGATGGGTATAACGCACATGATGCAGAAGAACAGGTTTTCTTACAGACATTAGACTAGTTAAAAAAATTTGCCTGAAAGGAGAATTTAGACCCAGGGATATTTATGCAGCTTTGATGTCCCAAGAAGAAGAAGACAGAGGGCTAATACTTGTGCCTCAAACTCATTGCGCTTTCTCCACCACAAGTTCAGGTGCCTAGAAAGACAACTGAGGAAAGTAAAATGCCATTTCATCCTCCTGCAGGGATCTTGGCAAAGACCTCTTCTACCATGAGTAGCTGGTGCCTTTCTAGCAGTTTTGCAATGGGAGTACACACCAAAGGTTGGCCAAACAGTATGTTTTTTGGAGCATTTGAATGAACTTCTTCAACCGGTTGTGAAATGTCCCTTTCATACACTAATAAGAATTTTCTTGTGTGTTTCACACAAAAATGTCATATCGAAGCCATTCACAAAACCTGGTCATGAAAGTGCCACACAGGAGACTGTGCCTATGGTGAAAAAGTGTGTTGGTTTCAACAGAGCAATCCACAACATCCTGGAAAAATAATTGATTGACATGGTTGAAAAAAATTATTAGAAGTTGGCTAGTCCAGCCATTCAAGCTGAATTAGAAGTTGTTGTTGTTGTTTGCTAGTGCTTTTAAAATTAAATTAACAGTACGCAAAGTTTTTAAAGCAATTCTATCCAGCCTTAGTTGACATTGACCCTAGAATCATCTTAAAACAAAAGCTATTTTATGAGATGTAGGCACTGGGAGGCAAATTAAAAATTGTGCTTTCAACTTCCTGATTTTGCAATTGTTATAAACAAGTCCGGATATCAGCAAAAAATTATTCCGCGTTTATTAATCCGCAGCTGGGAACAGGGGATGGTGGGCAGTCCACCATCCCGGCTCGACAAAACAGACAAAAAGTAATCCAGCAACAGCCCTCGACCACACAAAGCTCACCCCTCTCACTTCAACCACCACCCAAAAAGCCCGCCCCCGTGCCACGAGGTCCCCTTTTTATATCCCAGTCCAATCTCCCAAAAGTCTTGGTCCCAAGTATCCGCTTCCTGTTTGCTCATCCTTTCCAAGGCTCCATGGGACATGTAGTTCTCCCTCCTTAGGCGGCTACTGGGTCTGTGCTTTGATGTCGTGTCTCCTCTCTGCCTGCTGTCCGTCTCTCCTGTAGTTCCATGAAATACATAGTCCTCCTCTGGGGCAGCAGCCAAACCTGTATATTGCTTAGACATACTCAAACACTTTATTAGTTAACATTTTGCATTGAACTGAATCCTTTTTAATGTTTATAACACAATGTTTCCCTTTTTCCTTTAAATTTGAGCAATTTGACGTAATGTCTGAGGTGTTTTGTTGTGTTTTGGGTTAGTTTTGTTTTGTTTTCTTGTTTTCTTGTTTTCTTGTTTTTGGTTTTTGTTTTTGTTTTTTTCCCCTTTGCTGTGATGTACCTGGAAGGAGTGGAATATTCCCAACCTGTATTAATTAAGACAGATTGTACGTTTGCTAAAATGAGTACTTAAAAGGAGCAGTACCAAAGGAACTCAATTTTCTAAACCTAATTATATTTTCTAAATATTTTTTCTGTTAAAGAAAATATCTTCACAGTGTGTGTAACACTAAAGATTGAGTACTCCCGGTAAAAATTACTTAGGACCTCTGCTATACTTCTGGTTAGGCATTGAAATCTGAGTTTGGATGAACTAAGCCCCTAAGTGATACTCTTGCTATTGATTAAGGTGTGTAAATGACTAAATTTTGACTGTATTTTTTTAATCTCATTACTGTGCCCTTATCTTTTTAGGTTTGGGTTTTTCAAAAATAAATATATGGAGTATGGCAAATATGGAGTATGTAGAGAAAACCTCCTGGTTTTTCGCTTCTTCAAAAACCTGTGAAAAAAATTTAGGCTACTGCTGGAATTAAAACAATATTAAACAATAAAGGGTTAAACAAGGGTAATCAGAAAATGCTGAAAGAAACTGTTAGAATTACTGAGAATTTTTTCCAATTGTTTTTGCCAAAAAAAATTTATCTGAATTTAGCTGCAAACCCCTATGCTTCAATACTTGGCAAGTACGTTAGATGTCTAGAATGTGTCATAAATTCACTGTTGACATGACTGCCTATTAGAATAGCACTTGCCAGAATGGATTTTCCCCACGGAAAATCAGCCACTAATTTGGTCCCAACACTAAGCCTCATTCTTCTCTCACTTGTGTTTGTTTGACCTCTTCCAGCATGGTTATTAGTGTAACACGGGACACGTGGTGGGTTTACAGAAGGTGAATTTTAAACCACGGTGTCAGGAGATGTTCTACCTTTACGGAACTCCAGTTTCTCCAATGGGAAGATGTTATTTCCCCACTCAAGGCTCTAAAGCTCTAGTATATTATATTGTTATTATTCTACTCAATTCAACCTACTTTCCATGTGCTGTTTGAGGGCACAACTTTCTCCTGTGCTGTTTCTTATAGAACTCATACATATGCATTTTAGGTCAGATGTATTCTCCCTAACCTCAACATCCAGAATGTGATAACTATTAGCGAAGATGATGTAATTTTATGAAGACTTTAAAACTTCAAGTACAAAACAATTTCTGTCAATATTTTGTAAACCCTCCAACCCAATTTCCAGCAGTCGCCTCTGAACTCAGTGTTCATGGATCTAGACTTCTTCCCATTCAGTTTAGTCACTTTATGAAGCCCAAGAAGGCACATGTGCATTTAGGAAACACTGAAGATGCATTACAGACTGTTAGTAATGCCATGCTTATCACTTGGTTTGTGAACAATCTTAATTTCACGACGTGATTTTTGCAAATCGTTTATCCCTCTTAAAGGATGACACAGTCTGAACTGAAAGGAGGGAACATGATCTTAACCTGAAGGCTTGTTAAACTGCACTGCGGTTATAAATTTTGTGGAATTCCTTTGTATTTACAGTAACTGTCAAAACAGATTTAATCCTTTAAGGCTTCAAGATGTACATTTCTTGGCTTGTGTGCTGGGACATTTTCATACTGGAAAATGATGTATATTTTCCATATACACTGTGGGCTTCTTAAAATAATGGGTAAAATCTGCTTATTTGGGGGATACTGTGAAGACTGAGAAGCCAGGAAAAAGAGTGGGAATTCAGTGCTATGATAGACTCATGCCCCAGACACTGGGATATGGATTGAAATAAATGTGGGCATGGAGAGTTAACAACTAAGTGCATCTGAGGCTTTCCCTGAGCTCAGAAGACTTTCTACTTCCCCTACACATAGCTACAGCAGACTAGCATAATCAGTGTGGGGATGACTGCAAGGCTTTAAGAATGGTCATACCCATACAGCTTGTTATGGGACTTGTTTGTGATAGCAAATGCCCAGGCATCTTCTAGAGCTCAGAAGAAGTGAAACAAGCCTCATACAAAAGTTGAAATGTAGAAGGAAAATGTTATTACAGTGAAAGTAAGCTGCAGGTTTTTAACATTGCTACTATTTGTGGATTAAGAACTACAGGACTGATTATATATTAACCATCTTTTACTTTGCAAGGAAACATAGAAAGGATTTGCAAGGAGAGCAGGTTTTCACTTAAATGAAAATAAGCATAAATGTGCAACTATTTTTGTTTATTTCATTGTGAAGATGATGCTGAATCTTGTGGGGGTCAGTGGGACATTTGCCACGGACTCTACACAGTGCAGATTCAGTATATACAGTACATTTGCATTAAAAATCCAGGCTGTTGTAATTAGAAATGAGTTTAAGTGCTGATGCTTAACTCTGCATTTCAAATTTCCAAAAGTCTCATATTGTCTGAAGCTGAGATTTTGGTTTGGGCCCACCTCCAGGGCAGGGAGAGTCTGATTAGCTGTAGAGTCTGAGATCTTGGTCAGCGATATTTTCATATTTTTGTGGTTCAAATGATGTGTGCTGTAATATGAAAGCAATACTTTTCACTCATTAATCATATTTCAGAAAATGGGAATCACATGACAAGTAGAAAACCAAAGTATGAAAATGAAGACAAGAATTGTAGTAAGTTAGCCAGTGCGAAAACTTTTATTGGACCAAGAAATGCAATCAGAAAAAAAAGATTCTTGATTAAAATTTTCACAGTCTTTTTGTTCTTGTTGATACTGGTTTTTTTATCAGAGGTCTCTGTAAGTTATTAGTCTAATAAACTTAGTAAAATATTAGCTATTATGCTAATAGCTAATACTAAGAAAAAGAACATTTTGGTTCTAAAATCTTTTCAAAAAAAGCATATGCATACATAAATAAACGTCTTGAACTGTTGTTGATAAATTGTTCTGTCGAAGATTACTATTATGTGGAGTTTTTTTAGGGATTTCACAATTGAAGTAGAATATTTTCTGTTAAAGGACTTAAAAGCTACGTAACTGAAACTGTGCCTCTACTTAGCAGCCATAACTTGATTTTAAAGTTTTGGNCATGTATCTCCCACCACCACGGATGGCAGAAGCAGCTGCTGCAGTAGAGAAAGTAAGTTCCTGACTATTCTTTTATGTAATTATTTCCACAGTTTATCCTCCCCACTTCTCATGACCAGCAGTTTGGAGTTTCCCCCATCCAAAGGATGGATTTTAGCAGTCATGGATAGATCCAGGAAGTTTGAAGCATTTCTTTTGAGGATCCAGTTGGTGATTTTAGGCTCCACGGTGCTCTTTGGAAGGAACCCCTCAACTGTGCTTGTGTTCAAGGTACAAGTTGCTTTCTCTGGGTTTGTTTTAAGCCTGGTGCTTGCTGGCTTCCTTAGGCACCCTGAAGTGATTGCACTGTGAGAAATAAGCAGTATTTTCTTCCTCTTGGATATTATAGACCCTTATTCATAGTCTATTCTGCTGTCAGACAAGTGTTAGCTCAGAATCCAGCACTTCTGTTACGCTTGGGAGGAGAGAAGCTCCACATATCTGCTGGGGATGGGTCTGTGATGGGCCTGTGATGCCCAAGTTGCACAGCCTGTATAGAAAGAAACTAGCAGGTGTGTGTGGGGATTTACTTTGGGAAACTTGGGAGCTTATTGCCATTTTTCTAGGTATAATATGCACCTAAGGAAAAACCAAGTTTTCCTAAACGGGCCTAAACTAACACATTGAGAATGAGCATACTGACAGTTGTTTTGTTGTGACAGTAAAAGCTGTGGTTTTGAATGGTGGATGTTGCCTTTCTTTGATACCCACTTCATTACTGAACGCTCTTGTCTT
>WEIT01015986.1:137-12145 GCA_013389985.1 Dryoscopus gambensis | reverse complement strand
AGGATTAATGTTTCATAAAGCTTTCTTTTCCCAAGGAAGGGTTAAAAAGTCTCTGTCTCTACTGCCATCAACTCCAGGATTCCCAAGGCCAGGAACCTCCCCCGCTCCGCTCCTCACAGGCAGGCACAGTCTCTCTCTCTGGGGGCGGGGGGGGTAGAAACCATCTCCTCGTCTCTCCACCCTTCCATCCTACAGAAGCTGGCTCAGTTTCATTCCCTTCCACCTGTCTCTCTCTCCGGGCTCCGGCCTACCTCTCTGCTCAGGACGCGTGGCTTCAGGCCGCATGGCTGCCCCTCCCCCTCCCCCGCCCAAGGCCCAGGCCTCAGGCCTCAGGCTGGGTGGGGGAGGGCATCTGCTCCCTTCAATGACCGGAACACAAAAGGAAGTTCCTCTGTGATTCTCTCCCTTATCTCCCTATGTTCTCAGAGGTGACAAATCTCTTCAGTGGTCATACCAGGTGTCAATATTCAGTCTGACCACTGTTTGATGGTCAGACTGTTTGACTATAACTTCCTTAAAAAAATTCACTTCCTTTCAAACCAGGACAAGTGGTTTTAGCAGGGCTACTAAACTGGAGAATACCATTCCTAAACCACACCACCATTGTAGTTAAACACGGACAGCCACCAAATAAAACCACTTCTAGACACTCTCAGTTCAACACTGCAATTTGAAAAAGCCCCTAGTCCAGAGGAAGGAGAATGTGTAAACATTTGAGTGATTTCAAAGCAGAAACAAGAAAGTCATCTAAGGACTTAAAGAAACGGACACTCCCTCTGAGCAAAGGACATGGGCAGGGATCCTTCAGCTCCCTGGAGACTCCAGACCTTGTCACAAGGAAATCTCCTCCAACAGATACAGTCCAAATGGAATCTTCCACTTTGGAATCTGTCAGCAAAACTGTGTGCTGGACTAATAGTTTTTTTCTAGATGTCTGCCACATGGGAACACATCAATCCTTACTCAGAAATTTCTGTTGACATTAACTAGAAAAAGGCTTAGGAGAAAAGGAGGGAGGGGAAGAATTGCAAATACTATCTCCTTATTACAGAGCAGGACATTGCCGCTGTCAGATATCTACCAGTGCAGATTTCCCTCAAATATTTTTCCAAAAGCTGAAGCTGTTTCATGACTCTCCCTAGCTGAGATTTGGCTGGGCACAGTTCCTTGTTTACTGAAATTACATTTCACGTGAATTTTTAAGACAACTATCTAGAAGCTCTGGAATGACAGTAAAACCAGTTCAGCAATTCAGTGTGAACAATATCTTCTCTTTAGGGCTTACTCCTTTATTGTGATATCATTGAATCGACATTTGTAAAGGAACAGCTGCCAAGCAGAAAAGTTGATGCCATGGATCATTTTCAGAAGTGTTTTGCAATTTTAAAATTATATCAGCCAAGAGTAGACAACAGCACTTGCAACACGTCAGAAAAATTGGAAATGGCAGAAGTCAAAGACTGGAAGGCAATCCGTGTGGATCTGGTCATAACCCCCTTTGAGCAATATGCATATGCTCTGTTAGGTTGGACAGGCTCCAGGGTAAGTAACCACAACAGTATATGTTTTCTTAGCATTGCAAACACATTTTTGTTGTTGCAGGACCATTCAAAGTTCGTGGGCTTAAAAAAAAATATTCCTGTTGTCCACACATCACATTTCATGCTGTCATCCACCCCCGATCATGGGTTGGAGCTGATGAATTCATCACTAATATTTATGGATGTCTCTCTAGGGGAGTTAAGATCTGTTTTCCTCGCAGCTTAGTGTTTAGGTTCATGAACTGGAAAGCTAGGTTTTTGGTCAGTTGTGTTGTCTTTTTACATCATAATACTGTTAACAAGCAATTTAAATGCTAACTGAGTAAAGAGATGATTTGGAAAGCATCACATAATTTTACAGGAAATTAAACATTTGAGGAATATTCTGAAATGGAACTTAATTTGTTTTGTAGGAAATTGAAAGCCATTTGACATCTTTCTCTTTGGAGTAGCTCAAATGTTTTGTTTCAGTTGCATTTTAATTGACTCTTTTAAATTGTATAAAACGGGAAAAATTTTAAAATTAGTTTTGAACTAGAGTAAAAAATATTTTGATATATATTTTTATAAGTTAAGAAAACTTGAAATGTTAGCTGCTTTCATAGTAGACACTAGTGAGTTGGTATAATATAAAATAGTACACTATTTTCAAAATAAAAAATTTTACCTAAAATCAAATGATTAATCTCTCTCCTTACAGAATTATTTTTTAGTCTTTTTGACATGCTTCTGATGTTCATTTCTTAGGGGGTGATTACATGGTACGATGGAGAGCTCTTGATCCTGCTCTGAATGATCTTTTTAATGGGTTTGAAGCAGTACCGGTGCCTTGCCACTCTGTTCTACTCCGGTTAATTGGAAGCAGGATGGTTTAGACCAGGCAAAATGTTGAAATTGATGTGTTCTCCTGCTGAGTTTATGAGTTACTTCAGCCACTTTTTTGAGATAACAAAATGTATTTATTTGGACTTTGGATTAAGTTCTGGAGCCTTTGGGGTCCTTTCTTATCCTGGGAGTGTTTGGCAACTTAAAAGCCCTTCTCTCAACTTTGTAGATAGGTGTCTACACTAAAAACACACAGTGTGAGGCTCTTTGGATGAGTAGGCAATGACTTCCTTTTTCTCTGCCTCACTGAGCTCCTACTCCCTGTTCAGCTAATTCACCTACAGACTGTGGAGCCCGTCACAGGTTTACTTTCTTATACAGCCCAGCTACTCTCAGAGTAGCCGACTGAAATGATGGACAATTCCCTATCAAAACATTTCCTTTCAGATAATTAGTTTTATCAGAATATATGCTTTTAATAGAGGTAATTTTTACATGTTAGTTTATTATTCGGTTTAGTGTTAGAACTCTTATGCAAAGGATAACAATTTTGGTTTGTGAAAATGGCTGATATTTGCTATATCTTTGACAGCAATTTGGACGTGATTTGCGGAGGTATGCTTCACATGAAAGGAAGATGATATTGGATAACCATGCATTATATGACAGGAGAAAGGTACTGTTTATTCTCAGAAATAAAGCTAGTGTGTTTTTATTTCTGAGTTTGCATTTCCAGTTCATTTTCTATATTCAAGTATATAGAATATTTTAGCTTGATCATCTAGTTGGTGATAGAAAACATTTTCACCTTCACAAGATTTAGTTTCACTGGAAACTAAATCAGCCTGATTAAATTCAAACAGGTAAGTCTGGAAATCCTTCTCTTTTTTTGGCAATTGTGAGGTAATTCCTGAAATGTAACAAGAAACATTCATTAGACATTTGTGTTTGATAGGAACTGTGCAACCTTCACAAAACTGAGAACAACCCATCTGCGAGTATTTGAAAAAGGTATTTTACTGTCCCATTTCAGAAGTAGAGGTCATTTCTGGGCCCCGGCACAATTTAAAACTGGTATTGGGCTGACATTTCAAAGGACGAGGGGATATTGAGTGGTACAGGCTCAGTTAGAAGACTTGAGGAAGTTTTTGCAGAGTATGACACTAAGTAGAGATCAGGGATCATCCTGCTTTTAAAGCCCTGCATTCAGGAGGCTGTGTGGAATTCTTTTAGTCAGGCTTGGCATCCTGGGGAGTAATTGATATAATTTCTGGTATAAATGCTCTTAGCTGCAGTTATACTGATCTCTGCATTTATCTGGCTTAATGTCTGTATTTGTATTAGGCCATTTAAATAATAAGCAAAAATCAATACTGAAGATGCTTATTGATGTCATTACAGGGAAAGGCAGAAGTACCATGTCAAGACTTTACATTAATCTTTCCCATATATTCCTTATAGAATGGAGACTGCTTTTGGCACCCCTACTTACATTCAATATTGTCTCATTGCTTCTGTCTAAGATACAGGAGTGATTTAAACCATCACTCCATTTCAGCTGTCTCCATATGTGCTTGTCAGGTCCAGATGCTACTATAGCATCCTCAGCTCACTTGGAAACCTGGGGAAATTATCTGGCTAATTATCCATTTAGTCAGATATCCTGTCTCCAGCAATTGTCAATACTAGATGCTTTAGAAGAAAACATAAAATCAGTAGTAGATAAATATACTATCAAATCTCTAAAGAGGATGTTCACAAGCTCAGGGATGATGTCAGTGTATTTCTGCCTTTTATATTTCGAAAGCATTCAAAATATAAACTCTTTGCCTAATCATAATATGGCTGGTGTTATTATCTGCACTTTAGTATGTGCTCTGTTCAACAGCTTTTTGAGTGTAACAGAAAATGGTACTAGGGAAAACCAAAGAACTTGAGGAATGTTAGTGTTATTTTTTGTCTGCAGCAAAATTTGCCTGCTTGGTTTATGAGTATGTATCATTATACCTGTTGCTTTTACTCAGAGCCCTGAGGCATTCAGAGGTGCAAAATGGACACTGTTCATTCATGAACATCAGTCAGTATTATTTTTTCTTGATTATGTTCAGGCTTTATAACTGACATACCACTTAAATCCTTCCAGGAAAGAAAATATGTGTTTCCATGTGTTTTTGACTGGATTAGCCAGGATGTTTCACAGATAAATGATGAGTTTATCTTCACAGAAGATAGGATCTCTGGGAAGAAAGACTCTTGTCATCCCTGATTTTCAAGTAAAGAGCTGAGGCAGAGAAAGATTTATGGTCTTAAACATCCATTGATTTAAAGGGCCCCAGATTTGCAGTGTCCAACCTGAAGTTTCTCCTGTTGAGTATCTGCCTTGGGAATTGGAAAAAGACAAAGAAATGTATATACCCATGTCATGTTTCCCAAAACCATCAGCTGTAACTGAACCTTAATCTCCAGACCTTCTACATGTTTGAGACTCAACTTACATTTCCTGGATTCCCAGTTGTACTGCCCAAAACTGAAGAAAAGGACCTAGTGAGAGGGCTGAGAAGCAAAACTCAGAAAATTTTCCTTATTCCTTATCATAAGGCAAGAGTTCTTGACAAAGGCAAAGAAAAAGACCCATCAAACCAAAAACCAGACTGAACCAAACCCAAAACACCCAGACCAAAAATCTTCAGGGAAAATTTCAACTATCTTGAACACAAAGTCTTTAATCTACAGTCTTCGTGTATCAAATGAGGTACATGAACGGTTCAGCTGTCCCTTTCAGGGAGGGACCTTGCTTTCAAATGTCAGTCTGTCATCACCACTCTCCCCCACCAATTTCTAAGGCTACCGTTTCTCATTTAATCCCAAACACAACTAGTTTGCTTCTAGATTTTAATTTTTTTGCTGGAAATCACAGATGCACTGCAGATTTCAAACACAGGAAGTTGTGTTAATATGCTGACATAGCAGAACACTGTTCTTGTTTCTGCTGCAGTCTCAGAAATATCTAAATTACATTAGCTGAATTTTTCCAGAAAGAAAGAAACTTCTAAGGCAGATATCCAATATGAAAATTTTCAGACCAGGCAGCACTGAAATTATAATCTGCTTAACACAGGCTCTTTTTTCAAGTAGTGTTATTCTAACAAGAAGCAGGGAGACGACTCCCTGGCAAGTATGCTAATATTTATAATCTAATGTGCTAAATTCAAATAAATTTAAAAATTTTTTCTAACTTTCAATTTTGTATGAAGTTATTCCCACAAATGACATTTTGAACAAAAAACCTTCCATACTGCCACCCAGTGTGTAATAAGATCAGAAATGTGCAAAATACAGCAATGGCATCTGTCTGTGAAATTTGAGATGGTCGCCCATAGTGGAAGGGGAGAAGTTTGCAATAAATTATGTGGCTGCCAAGTTTGATTCATTTTAGGGTCATCAGAGTAGTAAGCTTAAAATAAGTGATAAAAATAATTAGTAATTTTCCACAGGGAACTTATGTCCAAATCGTCAAATGTTTAGGGTTGGTTTGTCAGTTATTTTTTACATTAAACTATGGAGAGTAGAGAATCTACTTTATTGTAATTCTAGTGCTTTTCTTTTAAAATTATTTAACTAGGAGGTAACACTAAAAACATGGGTGTTTTATCCGTACCATCTCATGAAACTGGATTGGAAGATGAACATTTGTATTTCATAAGTACATTTCTCTTTGTGGCAGGAAATCTTCCTTTGTCAAAGCTAAGAACAATCAGGAAGCAGATATCCCTTGTGCAAGCTGCTTAAGATCCCTCAACACAACCTTAATTAAGGTTAATTAGGCACCATATGTAAAAACTGAAACACATCTTTTCCATATTTCTCTCCTTTTTTGCTGAAGAGAGATTATTTTATGTTGCTGGCTCTGTCCAGACAGAAAAACCTTCATGCACAACTGTAGCAGTCACTGGGGTATTGACTGGGGTGGAATTTGGAAGCTGGGCCAAATACTTTCTGCTTCATTCTTTTTCTTTTATTAGTCTGTGTGTGTGTAGAGCAAAAGGGGTAGGAAGATCAGGAAGAGTCAAACTAATTCTTGATCCTGCTGAAGACCAAGTCTTTTCCTTAAAAACACTTGCCTGTCATCATTTAAAATTTTGCAAGTCTTTATAAGGAGTTAATAAACCATGCAATAGCAAATATTATTTGTTCTTATTTAATTTTTATTTGGTGGAATGTAACAGTGCTTGTAAGAGAATGTCATTCATTATAAAAGAAAACAATTTCCTGATTTGCTCTCCATTTCAATATTTAATTCAGTATACTTTATTCTTCTGTATTAATATTTATCAGCCCTTTGGCACAGATGCTTGCACTGTGGCCCACTGCTTGAAATGTGATGCGTGTCACAGAATCCCAGATTCCAGCGTTCAAAGGGTTGCATCAGGAGAGAGTCCTGCTTACTTTAATGTATTTCCAAAGGGATTCTGCCTGGAATAGGGAGCATTAACACAGCAGTTATGAATCAATTACATAGCTTTGCAGACGGGAACAAAAGGAAGTGAAATTTTCTCCAGGGACTCGTTACAAAGTTACACTGTGAAATTATTCCTCAGCCTTGGTTTATTTTTTTCTTTCTAGTGTGAATCTTTTTCATATATTTGTTGGTTTTGGAAGACCGTGTGCAATTATCTAACTAATGATTTTTTCAGTTCTGTAATAAGAAGGGCATTTTGCAGATCTTCCTTTCATAGGAAAATTGTGACAAAAAATTTGAAAATTTGCTGCCAGTTATCTGTCAGCCTCTTTCACGTAAAAAGATGACTGTATGTCCAAATCTGTGTGTCTGTAGACCTGTGTATTAAAGGTATGGAAATCAGCCCTTGTACATACCAACCTGAGCTATGTAGTTCCTGTGATTTACAGCAGCTGGAGGTCAAACCTTATTATGATCCCCACTCTTACAGAATGGAGTTCATTGATCAGTCATGATGAAGAATGAGAAATTGTACATTGCCTGTGTCTAATGGTATTATTGCTGCTACAAATGGCATGGCATTTTTATGATTGGGGGAATAAAATTCTCATTGTAAAACTTTCCCAATCCATGAATGAATAACATGCTCTCTAAGAAAAATAGAAACGGTTTTGTAAAGAAAAAAATTCCTTTTTCTTTGTGAAGCATAAGTCAGGTCAGCTGAACAGTAGGCTCTTCCTCAGAAAAATTAAGGCTCTTAGTCTGTAAACCATGACATCAGTGGTTGTTTTGACTCTCCTCTGTGTTAGATTAGGAGGCAATTATCCCTTAACCCACAATATAGAATTTTTGGTTACAATGTGTGTTGTCTCTGAACTAGTGGTGTACTAGGGCAGTTGTTGGCAAGTTTTGACAACATCGTGACAGCTTTTTACCTGAGTGAAATGGAGGGAGATCTAGTCGACCTTACTAAAGAAGATATAACTCTAAACCTGTTTTATTTTTAAATATCTGTACGTTCATAGGAAAATGCAAGAAATGTGTGATTTACTTTCCCTTACTGTTTTACTATCTTAAAAATGATTTTTAAAGTGGCTTGCAAACCACAGGATTTCTATTCTTAAAGGAGCTGTCCTTGAGGTATAAATGCCCTCTTACTGTATAAGCAACCTGGAATAAGATTCAGGAACTACAAAGGTTGTTAGTGGCTTTACCAACTCTGGTGCTATTAGCTAGAGAAGAATATTTTTGTTAATCAGAGCAGCCCTGTGGAGACTATCTGAAGCTGGACTGTGTTACTGGGTTTTTGCACTGGCTGGTAGAACGACAAGATTGCAGCCGGCCAAAGGATCACGTACCAGGTCAGACGTGTGACATCAGAGAGCACAGTCAAACAACTTTCAGGCTGTTACATTCTCTGTTCTCTGAATGTTTTCTGCTCCCTCTTGTAATCCTAATTTGGCTTGTGAAAAGGCAGCATGAGAAGGAATTGTGACATTTAGCATGAATTGATGATTATGTGAGCTTAAGAGTCTACACGTTGGTGTAATACAGGCTAAGGAAGGAGGATGGTCCAGAGGTTTGACTTTGGCTTGCAACTTGTGTCACTCTGTGGCCAAATTTTCTCTGTAGTTTTAAGCAGGTCATTTAGCCATCCTTGATCTCACTTCCCAACAGTAAAACCTAGTTCCCATGATGGAAAGGTGCAGTAATGGTAAGTAGTTAACCACTGAAGAAAAAGCTATTTCAGTTTAAGAATTTTGATCACCCAATGTTTTGTCTTTCCCTAGAAGAAAGAACAAAGTTTTAATGGAGAACTTAGATTATTCAGAATTTGCTTGGTCTCTTAGTCAGAGGCAAAGTCAAAATGTTGACACTTTCTGCTAAACGAATTTCTTTCTGAATCACGGCTTTGGAAACAATCCATGTATCAGACTGTTCCAAACCTCCAAAGCTCAGACAGCTCTTGGGGCTGAAAGCTCTGCGGCATTTGCTTGGCTGGCTGCTCCAGGCCCATGGAGCCAATGATCTCCGGGGACCCTGACTCTGAAGTACTTAAAATGACTTATTTGAACTCAGGCTCCCAGCAGTAACCTGTCAGGCAGGTTATTGAGAAGATGTGCAAGCTGGCAGGAGCTTAAATAGGCTTAGATTTTTTAAAGTGCCTGGTAAACTAGATTCTTTTGGATTGAGCCTTTTTTTGGGGCAATATTTTGATAATTACATCATTTTTATGAAACACCCAGGATAAGTGAGTAGGAAGACCGCAACAAAGTAAAATTAATTTGTGTTTTGCTGATTAGATCTGTTCAAAAGGCAGTGTGATGTTATTTTTGCGTGATTATACATGTGTTAGGTCGGAATACTGTTCCCTGGAGCTGTCTCTTCTCTGGGAATCCTGGGAAGTTGCATTCTAGTGCTTCTCAGCCAGCCAAATCCATATATCATCTTTCTCAGTGCAGCTTGCTATAAGGATATCCCAAACTTAACAGAAGATGCTTGTGAAAGAGCTACTGTTCTGTACAAAACCCAGCCCTACCACTTACACTGTGGATAAATAAATTAAACTTTTTAAAATGCAGGATTTATCAAACCTTTTTCACTATTGCTTCCTAACTAAACTTATCTGAATTAATTAAAAATTAGCACCATTTCCAAATACTTCAGAATCCATAGGAAAATAAACATATTTTTGTTTGTTTTTACATTTTGGCAACTATTTGGAAACTATTCCTTGGAGTCACAGTAAGGAACAAGGTTTAAAGCTCCCTCACTGTGCATCACACAGTTTCAGCTGCAGTGGGGGTTCCCTATTGCTCTTTCCTTTCATTCAGAGTATATTTATTTTTCTTGATGCCATTTGCTGTTCAGCAACTACTCAGAACCAGCTCTGCATAAAACAGGAACTAACTTCAACAGTTCCATGCTAGAAATTCTGAGTGATATATTTCCTCAAATTGTTTTCTTTTGAGCATGGGAGAGTTGAGCTGAATGAGCAGTGGGGTGGGGTGGGCTGGATGTCTTAAACTGCTGCAGGTGCTTTCCTCTATTCCTGTTTCATGTCAGGAGATTTCTAAGGATGCCTGTGGTACAGCATCCTTAGATGTTGTTGATCTACATGGCTGGATTGTGGCCATGTAGAAAGTGTCTCTCTCCTGCACTTTTTACACCACTCACCAATGAGAGATTCTTAAACCAGGTGTGAGATTGGAGGATTGAATTTGTCTTGTAAATTCTGATTTATAACTTATATAAACCCATATATTTTCATAATGCTGCAGAAAATCCCTTTCCAATCTAATTACTACTTTATGCAGCTCATGGCAGCAAAATGAAGTGATGTAAATAATTAGCATTGCCTTTTTTTTTTTTTTTAGTGAAAGAATAGATGGAGTTCTTAGGGTATAATAGATTAATTGAATTATTAGCATATGAATGTTCTTGCACTGACATTGTAGGTTGATTTTTTTTTTGTAAGAGAGGGATCATGAGTTCAGTGTTATTTTGAGCAGTCATTGGAGCAGAAAGCAGTTATTAATTTTATGTCCTATGTAAATTTAAGGTGGGAAATAGGTCCCTTGAAGTTTTCTTTTGGAGAAATATTGGAAAAAATATGACACTATACTGATGACTGATTGATGATTGATGACAGTTTTGCATTTAAAAATCCTTGTATGAATTTGAATGGCACGAAGTGTTATTTAGTTGCTGAATAACAAGAGAGGTAGTTTATATAACAGTTCTGAATAACAAACTCACAAGATGCTCTGAAAACTTCATAATGGGACCCAGCTTTGCAAGTCATTAAGTGCTGTGCAATTACAATGAATATAGTAAGATTCTGTGATCCCAGTTTTTTTAAGAGAAAATTTACCTTTTCTTGGGAAACCATATGCTTATGCATGAAAGGGGAAATTTATCCTGGGATATCTTTTACACTGTGAAGCTCACATGCATTCAATTGTCACCATCAGTATTGCACAGTCTTTTACCACTTTCCTGCAGAATGAATTCCTATCTAGGAAAAGCCTGACTGACTCTTCAGGCAGGGCTTGTCCTGCCTGCCTTTGCTTGTATCTGTAAAACCAAATGAAGGTGTGATTACAACCCCAGTAAATGACTATTTTATGACCCTAATGCTCTGGTGAGCTGGCTTCAGTGTCTGAGTTCTGCAACTGCTCATCTTTTGCCCGAGTAGCTGCTTCACAGACAGCCTCAGTGTTTGCAGCAGGCAGCCCATCCAGCCATGCCTGGCAACATCCTTGAGCTGCTAGCATCCCTCATGATATTCAAATTTTTCTCTGGCTGAGTCTGTGTCTGTGTTGTGACATTTATTTTGAAACATGGCTTACCTGACAGTGACCATGCTGGTGCAAAAAGTCCTGTGGTGGCTTGGCTTAGGGGACACAAACAGCTCTGAGGAAGCCAGACTGATTGCAGGTGGCTGGGTGGTTTACTGCACTTGCCAGAACTTTGTAAATGTATCTCCTAATAAAAAGCCAGCTTTGATTTTCAAGCAGGTATTCTTTTCTTTCACTGCCCAACACATTACTTCTCAAAAACCTGTATCCCCAGGAAGAGTTGTCTTTGATTTTATAACCTCATTTTATTACATTGAGTGTAATATTCACAGTGTTTAACTGTGTATTCAGTAGTTACAATCTCTAAGTCAGTTTTTTGGTATCATCTGAGAACATTTACTCCACACTACCTTTCACTGAAAAAAGATGCTTGCAGAAATTTACTTGCACAGTTAAAGAGACATTTTTTATGGTTCTGTAAAATTGGATGTTATAGTCTTATTTTGGCAGATGCTGCTCTAAAATTATAAAGTTATAATGGTGATATAATCAGCCTTGAGAACATCTTGATGAATTAAACATGCTGCAGCTGCAGAGTTTGCTTTAGACATCTGCAACAATGACTGGATTAAAGCTACAGTAAACATAAAGATCCAAAGTTTATAACATTGATTTCCAATGTGCTCTCTGCAACTACCTGAAAGGATGTTGTAGCCAGGTGGGGCTTGGCCTCTTGTCCCAGGCAACAGTGACAGGACAAGAGGACGTAGTCTTAAGCTGCATCAGAGGAGGTTTAGGTTGGATATTAGGAGGAATTTCTTCGCAGAAAGGGTGATTGGTCATTGGAACGAGCTGCATAGGGAGGTGTTGGAGTCACTGTCC
>WEIT01015985.1:15349-26420 GCA_013389985.1 Dryoscopus gambensis | reverse complement strand
TTGGAGAGGAAAGAAAGCCGGACTGAAACAGCTCAAGGGGTAGCAGCCCCCTTTCATAATATTGGACTGAGAGTGGGTTTTTGTTTGCCAGGAAGTTTGGGCTTCTGCGAAATCATATTGATTAATTGTTCGGAAGTCCTGAGCTCTCGCACATCAGCATGAGGAAAGTAAAAAACTTACTGGGATGGCACTGGAGGAGTACAGAGCCAACCTGTGCACAGTCTCATCTTGCAGCATACTGAGAGCAGTTAACAACTGATGCTACCCCTGAGGCATTGTCTGAGTAAGGTCTATTTGATACAGGCCAAAACATTGCCAGCAACCACGCCTGCAAGTCTGAACCATCAGCAAATCAGTCAGTTCCTAGGCCTGTTCCATTTGGCAGTGTAGGTGTAGCACTTGTAGCTGAAGATTGGAATGGTCACCTAATAGGAGCGCTGTGGCTGTAGCAGGTGCAAAATAAAATGCATTTGCTAAGTTGCACTTTATTTATAAATAGAAGAAATGTAAACATTCTTAATCTGGACATCTTTTCCATTGGCTTTGTTTTCACTGAAAGTATCCTGACTGATTTTACGGTTTTCTACACAAGAATTATTTACGTCAGTACCAAGCACCCTAGAAATAACTCTAGTCACAAGAACGACCAAAGCAGATTTGCAGGAAACCTAAGAAGCTAATTGTCAAATGACATTTAGGTGCCTGTAACGCCTGTTGACAACTGATATAATGTCTTACTGATAATCTGCTTTCCCAGCCTATCTTTCCTGAAGAGCCTGTATCCATACACTGTAGCATTCCAGTTGAGTGGTTCCCACCATGTTTCTGTAACCTCTGAGAGGTGGTAGCCCTGTGACTTTGCATGGGCTTGTAAGTCCTCCTGTTTGTCTCCCATGCTGCCTGGTTTTGTGAACATGTACCTGAGACAGTTCCCAGAGGAGAGCAGGAGTGCCCCCATCATGCTGTACCTGAGACATTCCCCACATGCCTTCACTTCTCTTCAGCTTATGAGAACCCTCTGCACAACATATCTTTCCATTACAGCTGGACATAGAGATGGGGAGTCGCCATGCAATCTCGTGACCTGATTTCTGTACTGGAGACTGATTTTACCTTTGAAATGGTTCTGGATCATTTCAAACTGAATCAGAATAGATGAGATTTATATGTGTCATGTTTGTGATTTTATGAAGTTTGTATTGTTTTGTTAAACAGATGAAAGGGATTATTAATTTGACACTTGGAGTTACTATCTGTATATCAATTTTGTGTACAACATGTGCTTTAATAATAGATTAATCCACTATAGCTCACTTCATCTCAGAAGAGTTACAAGCTGTTACTTCAGATGGTTTAACTCTTATTTCAATTATGTTCATTTCCTAAGGGTAATATGATTGTACTGCCTCAGTTAAATCACTTAGCTGGTAGAGTAAGTTGCCCAGAGCAGTTATGTACAACAATTGACTTTTCTTTATTAAGTTTTCAATACATCTTCCTTAGCTCTCCTGTGAAAGCCCAATTTTTCTATTACTGAAGTTTATCCACATCCTTGAAAAATACTTATAGTTCTGTTATGGTGACATCCATGAATTCATGGATGAACAGTAGGATGCTTAAATTCTTCCTGTGATTCTATATTTTTGTTTCTCTCTCAGAGTGTACCAAATTAATACATGTCAAAGAATATAAAGTATCTAACTGATTGTTGGGTATTGACAGGATGCATACCTTTTCACCTTTTGGGCCTGCTTTTCCTTTCAGTCCTGGCAACCCCAGAAGTCCATTTTCACCCTAAAAGGAAAAAAAAAAATTAGATATTCTCTTTCATGTAGGTTGAACAGGCTGTACATTTAGCAGCAGAGGCTAGGTGTAAGGGTGCTAGATTCTAACGCTGGGTTTGTGCAGTGGGAAGAGGTATGAGACTTGGCATAGAATGCCCCTGGCAGTGCCCAAAATGTGCCTCTCACCACATCTACTCTTCCTACAACCAAGTGGCAGAGAAGCCTGTTTGGGGGATACAGATGGAAACATTCGCAGGCTGCATTTGGATTTGACAGAGTGCCAACTGGGCCGCCACAGCACTGATGGCAAGGATTTTTAAAACTGTAATATTTGTAACACACTACCGCCAGCTGCTGCTCTGAGTGCACCAAATCATACCATTAACTTAAGCCTGCTCCCACTATCTACTAAAACATTTTTTTTTGTCTTAACCAACCTGAATCTATTCAGTTTCTACCAATTAGGATCCTTCCTGAGGACGTGCCTCTGACAGGTAATGTTGGATACTAGGCAGGATTTCACCCCATTTTCCATTCTAAACTTCACCGGTCAAATGGATCCCAAATTACCCTTCTTTATACCTTCATGTTACCTACATACAACATGCATATGCTCTCCCTATAGAGTCTTGTTCATTGGCTAGAAAGAACTCCCACCAGCTTTAAAGCCAGTGCTATTATAAAATAGGGCTGCTTATGAATTCAGTTGGGACATTCAAGAAAATATTCAGAAGACAAATAAATAGTATTTTCCCATTGACATTTTGGGAATCTGGAGAGCTGTGGTTATGGACTCTACTGGACAAGTTTCAGGAGTGCCCTAATTTTAAAGATGGGTTATATAAAGCCATTAGGGAGAAAAATGTATCTCCAAGACTGAAAGGTGGGGTTTTTTCCTATGAAGATTTTTCCCGTAGAGTAACTGGTAGCAGGTTCATAGAAAAGTAGCAAACACATGACCAGCATAAATGTAGAACATGCTAATTTCATTGCTGAGTGAAGCCCCATCAAACCAATAGTAAAGCTACATGGGTATATGTAAGATTGAAACCCAGATGCACATGGACAAAAGAGTAACTACAAAAAATACAAGACAATATCACAAGATGTCTATGATAGAAATTAGGATTATTTTCACAAGGACAAGACAATTGGTTTTGAAGCACTTGAATTATATTTGAAGAATTTTCTCTGAGACATACTGGTTTCACAGAATTTTCTTTGAAGATATGCTGCATGGAAGTAGTCAGGCTCCTGTTAATACATAAAATATAAACTTCTTGTCCAAAAACACCCTAATGACACATAGCCTGAGTTTTGGCTAAATATTTGCAAACTTAGCTACATTTCTTTGAACATACTAGGGTCTGAAGGCAGCATTCAGGAAGGAGCTCAACAATGCATGCAGCGAATGACTACTGAATTATTTTTCTAGTATCTTAAAGCACACCAGTTTCATTTGAGGCTCAGTTGTAGGGGGCCGGAAGGGTCAGGAAGCTCCCAGCAGTAGCACATATTAGTATAGAAAAAGAGGAGCAGACAGGGGAACGGTGACAGCCTCTGGGTGTTAAGGTCTTAGAGAGGGGAAAGATGCACAAAGTGGCAGTAACAAACAAATGAGAAAGGAAACAAAGAAGCCAGGGAGTAGAGCATCACTAGAGGACAGATACACAACAGCAGCTGAGACCTGCACAGAATATGACAGCTATGGGTTTGTTATTGCTTGCATTGCTGGGCAATACCTCACCACAGAGGATGCATGTGCAGGCTATCAGCAGCTTATGGTGAACTGACCCAGGGATGGGAGTTATATGAAGAAGCTGGGAAGGAACACCCCGGGAAGAGGACAGCGAATGTGGCAGAGAAGGGTAAAGTAGAGGAATGCAGAGAAAGGAAAGCAGCAGTGATGAAGCAGAAGATGCAGTCAAATTACTGCACAAGAAAAGGGGTGAGAGGTACATCTCAATCAACTCAAAAGTACTCTCAATTAACTACGAAGTTAATTGCTGCTGAGATTAGGAGCAGGCAACATGGAAGCATGTGTCTATGAAGGCTCAATGAAGCATCCACCAAGAAGGGGTCTGAGTATGTCCTCTTTTTGAAATTCCCCTCTGCAAAAAAAAGCCAACCCCACCACAGCTGAATTCCTGGTACAGCTGTTTATGACATGCCATGCCTCTTACTTTCTTTGCAACTGAGAAATAATAAATTTCTCTCAGAAACCTGGATTTTATTCCCAACCTGCGGATGTCAACTACAGCACCAGAACTGTCTTTTAAAGAGAGGAGATGAAGAAAACACTTTCCTGCTTAAGCCTCAATGTAGCAGAGCCTCAAAAAAATGTTGCTGTGTTTTTCTGAATTCAATTAACTGTAAGATATATAAATGAGTACTTACAGGTAACCTGTTTTTAACAGGAATGCCCTAAAATAAAACATCTTTGTTAGAAAGGTAAATAAAACACTGTAACATAGAAAAAAAAAAAAAGAGAAAAGCAATTAGTTAAATTGTGATGTGTGGTGGAGTGACAAAATAACAAACCAGAACTATATCAAACACTATGTCTCAGTGGGATGTTCTGCACCTCTCTTTAATCTCATGCATCTTGTGCTGATGGTTCACAAGGATTTGAAGTGTGAAATATCCTGGATATGGAGAAGTCACTGAAGGAGGCTTGTGAGTTCTGCACATTTGTCCATTCAAACCTGACAGCTGGGAGGGTGCTGCAGTACTGCCCAAGGAGCTGGTGGAATTGCTGCTTGGAGAGAAACTGTATGTCGGCACAGCAGCTGTTTGCCTTTGCTTTCCAATGGTTGTCACTCACCAGGCCCCTGTGTGGCCAGTGACACACGTGCAATGCAGGTAGGATGCTCCTGAGCTGCTGGGCTAAAATCAAGCTCGTAGAAGTGTAACTGGTGACAGTGTGCAAGGCTGTGCAGTTCCAGCTCTTCATGCATGTGTGATGGATCACTATTACTCTTTCTAAACTACATATTTTCTTTCAACAGAGAGAAAATACTCACAGGCTGACCAAGTTGTCCAGGTTTCCCTGGAGATCCAGGAGCTCCTTGATCTTTATTTTCCACATCTTCTATTCCTGACCCTCCTAGAGATTCTGTGGACCCATCCTCTATTTCCTGACCTTTCTGGTCCTGAGTAATTAAAACACAAAATATGAAAAATGTGTTGCATTACTTTTCCCATTTTTCTCTCTTTTTTCCCCTCCTCTTCCCTCTCTGCTAGAGCCCTTGCTTTGTTCAATGCAGTCAGAACCTGGCAGGCACCAGGTATACTCCATTCAGCAACGGCAATCCATATTAAAGATCATTCATGCACCAACAAATAAATTTCTCCCTGAGCTGATTACCTAGATGCAAATGATCATGATCTAATTTCATATCCACATAAATCTACACGTAAGTCTAAGTCAATAGTGTAGGTCTGAAAATACAATTTTCACATACTCAGTCTCTCCAGGAGAAAATTGTGAGAGTTAAGATGACATGTTTAGGACTGTTTTAGCCAACTTCTCCAAGATCTACGATTCTAGCAAAGGAGGGTTACATATTGGTTAAAAAGTGGCAGAAGATGAAACAATGATAACAAAGAATAAAAATGGATAGCAGCAAGACTAAAATATTGCTAAACATTAGTATTTGGTTAAGAGGAAGTAAGAATAATAAGAGGAATAATTTAAATATTCCAGGAACAAAATAAGACCTTCCAGGAATGAAGCTTGGACATTAATACATATTTAAATTAAATTACAGTATACAGAACAAAACACATAAGTCAGTACTGTATTTTGAAATAAGTACTAGGATTTACTCACATTTTATAGCACCAATGAAATATTTTGAGTTCCATTAGCAGCTAATGAAACTAAGAGGGATGAAATATAGTAACTCTCAAAGCATTTTAAAATTAACAGGATGACAGCTTTCAGCAAAGAAACTGTAAGCTGATTTTTTTAAAGATCTTTCTGTATTTTGCCAAAAGGAAAGGTCCCAAAGACCAGCAAATTTTGTTTAATCTGGACTCATTACAGAATTTTTTCCCATCTGGAACAGCGTTAGAAGAGGATGTATTTAGTTAAACTGTGGGTAGAGATCATAGCCTGAATGAGGTAACAGGATTGTTGATACAGTGTTAGAGTACTGAAGGAGGTAGCAGATGGTATGGCAGGACACCTCTCAATCCTCTACCGAAGATTTAGATGGGAGTCGGGGGAGGTTCCTGTTGACTGGAAGACGGTCAGTGTTACTCCAACCTACAAAAAGGGTGTAAGGGAAGATGCAGAACTACAGATCTGTTAGACTAATCTCAGTTCCTGGAAAATTAAGGAGAAGATCATACAAGTACCACTGAAAGGCATTTAACACTGCACTTATCAGGAACACTCAACCCGGATTCACAAAGCGAAAGTTGTGTTTAACATATTTGGTATCTTTCTGTGGAGAAGTCACCCACAGGATGAATGAAGAGACAGAGGTGGATGCAATTTCTCTGGGTTTTTGTAAGGTTTTCGATGCTGTCCATCACAACATCCTTTGGGACAAATTTTCCAACAGTGGGATGAGTGGGTTCATGCTGTGCTGGGTGAAGATCTGGCTGAAGGGCAGAGGTGAAGGGTTGTGGTGAACCGGGCCACATCTGGCTGGGGACTGGTCACCAGTGGTGCTCCTCAGGGATCAATCCTGTTCAGGACCAGCTCTGTTCAACATATTTATCAGCAACCTGCATGCAGGGGTTGAATGCACCATGAGCAAGTTTGCTGTTGATTCCAAACTGGGAGGTGCTGCTGACTCTCTTGAAGGACAAGAGGCCTTGCAGAGGGATCTGGATAGATTGGAGCATTGGGGCAGTGATTAACAGCATCAAACTAAACAAGAACAAATGCCAGATTCTGCACCCAGGAAGGAGTAACACTGGGTACAAGTAAAAACTAGAGAGAAGTGGCAGTAACAACTTCTTTTATTACTATTTTTTTTAAAGATTGGTCATTATCATAATATATAATCATCTTGTGTCTCTGTGTAGTGAAAAATATGTAGAAATTGAAATAAGGTCAAGGAAAACTTGTAAAGATAAGTAAGTAGCAAAACAGTTTGTCACAATAGATTTAAGCGTTATGTGTCACACTTCTTAAATCAAGACTAGATTTTTATTTAAGAAAAATGACCAAAAAATGAAAAAAAAAAAAAAGATGGTAATAATAATAGTGTATCTGATATTTAGTTTATCTATTTATTTACATAGAGTTTGATTGCCAGGGCTGCTTCAAAAAAAATGTGAATGCAGGCATGAAAATGTTAGAGGAATTATATTGGGAAGTTCTCCAGCAAATACTGAAATTTCTTGTATGTCAGCTGCTATGGATGATCCTTAACTTAATGTTTCACCACTTCCTACATTTTACCACAGTCAACACAAGAACACAAGAAGACCCTGCAAGGAGCAATCTTAAACACTTGAACTAAACACACACAATGTGGAAATTTTATTCTAAATTTCTGTCATTCATGACACTGTGTGTTTTCAGGCAAAAAGAAGCTGTCATAGCTGACTGTAGTTTTAAGAAATACAAAGAATGGACTTACGGCAAAGGAGCCTCAAAGGCAAGAGGAAGGAAAGGTCATTATTTATTTTCTGCTTAGAAAAATCTGTGATGGCTGTTGGATTAGGAATGTTAATTAATAAAAAATGTACTGCCAGCTGATTATTTTGAAATATAGCAATAAGTAAGGCCAGTATTTGAGTAGCTCACAGGAATCCAAATGGGTGACCTATGTAATTTTAATTTGTAGAATCACACAAAATTCAGGTTACACAATACGTTACAAATGCAATATTTTTCAAAGTCCAGAGTCTCACAAGAGAGGGTGACTTTGCTACATAGGGCAGACACTCCATTTGGAGAGGCTGGTGCATGCTCTGTGCAGGAGTTAAAAGAGCTGCCATTTTCTTTAGCACTGTGCAAACATCAAACTAGAGACAGGCTACAGCCTTGCATTGGGTCTTAGTTTCCTTGTCTAGGAGCCACACCCACAGGAATCTACCAGAAAGAGAATCTAATTCTGTAAGGGATTTGATGAAGGGTTCTTTTAAAAATGTGACTAGCCTTGATGCTTTGAATGTAATTTACAGTTATTCCTGGTCCTGGCAAAATAAGGATTTAGTCAGTTATTTTCTTTGTTCCTCACTTTCTTAAATTCAAACTGAAAAAACTGCAAAACTGAAAGAACAAATTCATTTTTTTAGTCAAAAGTCTCAAGCCCATTTCAATGGTTATAGATCCAAATTTCTGCATAGTGCAAGTCCTTTTTAAACTGATGTCATGAAAACACATTCAAGAACTGAAAAAGTATCTTCTGTTTTGCCATGCTGTTAAGATGGACTAGATCAAGGTACCAACTCAGAGAAACACCTGGAATTCATGGATTTTCCTGTTCTTGGGACAAAAACATTAGGCACGTGATAAACCCATGATACAGACCTCCTCTCTGCTTACTCCTGGCAAAACACTAGCACCCAAGCTATCTTCTTCTCTGACCGTTTTCTGTGTGAGAGTGGTAGACTCGCTGTTGCCTTGTCCTGTTTCCACGACAGCTGAATCTAAATAAAATAATCATTTATTAATGAGAGAGCAAAATAAAATCTGCCCAGAGGTATTTATCAGGGACAGATGCTGCAAGATGTATGAAAAAAGAAAATATTCAGATGACTAAAATATATTCCAAAGATTAATATCAGTCATTTTACAACTCTGAAAATTTAAAAAATAAAGATAAAAAGAGAAAGGTGAGAGTAAAATTACAAAACAAATGTGTATTTTAAAGTCAAAGACTGTATTCCATTATCATTTTTTTTTCTAGCTCTAGTCTAATGGTTGCCTATTTGTCATCCACGTAACACAAAAAATAAGAGTTAATTACAACAGAAGTATGAACAGAAGTATGTACAGAATTTACATTGTAACATTGTCTTTGGCCTTATTAATATAACTAGCTTTTCTTTTTGTTTTATAGGAATGCCCTGAAGTTGTCCTAGCCATGGAGGACTGGATTCCTCACTGCATTATGCCTTGCTTTCATTGCTTTGCTGTCTACACTTACAGCCAAAACACCCCACTGGTGCACTAGGCACATTCACATCCTTTGGAGGGAACAGAAGTAGGATATAGTTGTTTATGCCGTGGTGGTATTCAGTTTTACATGAAAGGCTGTGCTTTACTGTATCAGGTCATCAAGTAAATACCTGTCTTAAATCCTTCTTAAAGGTCCCACATGGCTGTAGAGCCAGCACAACTATTTGCAGAGGTATGACAGTGTCACAGCAGCAGCTCCTCAGGTCACTTTTTAGTTTTATCCAAGTACTTTTTTTTTTTAAATTTTAAAATATGAACTGCAATTCTATAACTGAAGCTTCCACACTACAGATGGGTAGATTGCTTCTCTACAAGTTTAACAAGCATGAGTCTGAGCTAAGCCCTCATATGGAGGGAAAAGTGAGAGATGTGTTGAACAGCGGCTGTAGTTGCTACCAATTACCTTTGCTGCTATTGATAAACTGCAGTTTAACAGACTGCACTTTCAAAGACCTAATGTTTGATGTACCAATTCTTTTCTAGCACACAGGATGTCCAAAACCATAGGATTTTCCTTTCCTGGCAGCACCTAAAATATGACAGTGGATTTCCATACACAGGGAAATGACAGACTCAAAACCAGAGAATGTAAAGGACACCACCCCCCGCAAAGAACCCAAAACCCGAGGCAGTGCCTTGTTCTTTAAATTTAGCTGCTTCTGAGGTTTCTTCTGATCTGTGATTTCCAGAGAAATCATTTTCTTCCAAATAAGACAATATGGTTGGGGGGGCTTCCACTGGCTCAGCCAACGTATCTTCAGGCTAAAAAAAAAAAAATCCCAAAGAATGGTTTAGAGTAAGGGCTTATCACATAATTTAAGGGAAGAATTGCTAGATTACCTTCCTCAAAGCACAGTAATCAGAACTACCACATCTATGTAGCAAAACAGAATTTTGAGAGAAACTAGTGTAATACCTTTGGACTCCATTCCTCCAAAGCAAGGGTAGTACACTTGACAAACTCATAGAGAAGGAGAAAACCACAAGCAATGTACACTCGTCAGAGACCGCATTTTCAAGTTTTAATGAAGCAACTTTTGGCTTGTTTCATTCCAGCTCAGCATTGCTTTATCTATTCAAGTCTCTTTATCTCAACCCATGAGTTTTCTGACTTCTCTTCCAATTCCTTCCCCATCCCACTGGTGGGGCAATGAGTGAGAGGCTGTGTGGTGATTAGTGGCCAGCTGGGATTAAATCACATCTTTCAGAAGGAGAAATAAAAGCCAAAAGCTCTACTATTGCTGTGTGTAATTTTGAATAGTGCAGTAATTATGAGGATTATTGAACAGAAGCTAACAACAATAGCTAAAAAAATTGATTTTTTTTGGATAGAGAAGCTAGACGTCTTTTCTGAATTAGCTACATTTGTATCCAAATAAGAAGAAGTCAAGGCACAGTAAGATTTCATGGATTAAATTTCGTGATGTGATATAAAATGGAGAGGAGTCATCAAGCACTAGGTGATTTTGCTGCGATTTTGAAAAAACCCTACCTGGCTGCAAAAATTCAGGAAAAATAAAGTGCACATCCTTCATCCAGTGAGGAATTACCCAATGCAGCAGTACTGGCTGGGGCCAGCTGCCTGTCTTTTGACCC
The DNA here is from genome assembly GCA_013389985.1 of Dryoscopus gambensis. Classification (NCBI taxonomy): domain Eukaryota; kingdom Metazoa; phylum Chordata; class Aves; order Passeriformes; family Malaconotidae; genus Dryoscopus; species Dryoscopus gambensis. The sequence continues at coordinate 15,893 of WEIT01015985.1, read as the reverse complement.
CTTAGAGAAAGATAAGAGAGCAAGGACTGCCACAAGAAGGCTCAGAACAATCTTATCAATGTGTAGAGGATTCTGATTAGAGGGAGTAAAGAAGACAGAACCAGATCTTTCTCACCGGTTGTAGCCGGTGAAGGGAAAATAGACAATGGACACGCATTAAAATACAAGAAATTCAGGCTCTATGTCAGAAAAGACTTGCATTGAAACAGAGAGGCTGTGGAGTCTCCATTCTTGAGGAAATCCAAAAGCCACTGACACTGAACAACCTGCTCACTGAGCAACCTGCTGTATTTGGCTCTGCTTTGGAAAGGGAATTGGACAGGGCAATTTTCAGCGGTCCCTTTCAAACTCAACTAGTCTGTGATTCTGTGCAAAGCACGAGACTGGCCAAAATGAGTTTATTGAGATATATGTAAAAGGCAAAACAATTAATAAAAATTAATTCAAACACATCAGGAGCAGGAAGCTGGGTCAATACTTATTAAAGTTATAAAAAGAGTAATCAGAGAATTTGAAGTCTATAATAGAAAAAAATAAGGTTTTC
>WEIT01015978.1:148666-166264 GCA_013389985.1 Dryoscopus gambensis | reverse complement strand
TCCCCCTTTCCAGTGCAGGGAACACTGTGATTAAAGGTAGTACTGATCCGTGCTGTGGTAAAGTAAACATAAGGGTGCATTTTCCACCTGGTCGGGTTCTCAGTGACTTCAGAGAAAGCTGGCATGGATACAGGACACTTTAAAGAAGCTGTAGATAGGCAAGTACTAAGAGTTATTAATTACTGCTAGGAGAATGAACCTAACATGTTGGAATCTGACTTTTTTCCTGTGTTTTGGCCTCTCCCCCTTTCATCGTAAGGGAACCTTTCTTAACTGTAACTCTAGCTTGAGCTCCAGCTTTCAAAACACATTTATCCTAAGTAGCAATAAGTTGAAGACTGATCATACAAGGTGCTGAGTGGGCTTCAGAGACAGACCTGTGCCTTTTAGCAAAGTTTCAAAAGACTTTTTGTTTTTCCTCCCATTTGAAACCTCTCAGTAGCTGGCAATAGCTCTGTCTAATAAAGCACTTGCAGTATCACTACCAGCACTGTGTTGTTGGGGTTGAGAGTACCAATTCTGAGGACTTTGATCCAGGGTGCAAACCCTTGTGAAGTTGGTATGACCAAAAAAACCCCAAACCCACAGTTTTAAAATAATACAGTGAGAGGGCAAAGCAGAAAGCAAATAACCTGCACTGTGTTCATATAAAGAAGGCATGAAAACAAATTTGGGGATTCCAGTATAGGCAGTCAATGTTAGAATTAGAAGTGCCAGTTTTGAGAGCATATCAACAAAAGTATTGAATTTAAGCTTTTCTTCTCCCTTTAATTTTGCTCAGTGTTCTCATATTGTGGCATCACAGTGGTGATTTTAACAGCTGTTAATGATTTACCTGCTGGCCAAGAAGAGCAGAATTTTCTGTGGTAGCACCTTTGTTGTTCTGGATTCTTCTCCAATAATGAACTTGTAAAAGAAAATACAAGGATGTAGAAGGTGTGTCTACTACTCTATTTCCCAAGGGAATGATTTTTAATGGCAGGTAAGAGAACGTTTCTTGTGCTTCACCTGCAGGTGATACTATCTTGTATCTGTACAAATTAGGGATTTCAAATTCTGAGCATTCAAGGAAATTGTTCTTCTGAAATTATTTCAGAATAACCTCTGTTTATTAAAACTTCTCATTTTGCACAACATAATTCTGTCAGAAGGTTCAACTTTGGTTTATTCAAGCTCTTAGTGGTATTTAGACAATTATCCTTAACTCTGATGGCGGTTAACACCAAAAGGGTTTAAGTTAACCCCCCTTTTTTTAGACTGATGTAAAGAAAACTCATACACAAAGAAAGTATCCTAACCAAACTGATAATTTGTGAAATAAATAGATAAATACCTAACTCTGCAGCAGAAACAACAAAATATTTCAAATGAGTGAGTTCTAACAATAAACTGTAAAGTGCACCCACACTTTAAATTTTGACACTACATAAGCAACGTAATATTTTAAGTTGTCTTCTTATGGAGCTAACAGTTACTTGTGTAAGGCACATGTGCATATTCACAGCCTACAAGACACAGCCTTTCAAAGAAAAAGCTGATTAAGTCAGTACTGATTTTCTGGGTGGGAAATCTGAAGTGGCATTCTGTAAATGCTCAGGAGCAGACCAGCCATCGTCAGTACACAGCAAGTATTCAGGGAACCTTCAGGGTCTGCCCAAAGGCAGATGTAGGAAAGCTCTGGTCTAAATGGGGCATGTGCAGGTGCAGCTGTGTCATGATCTGGAATTGTGTTCTTTGTAGGATTGTTATGTGTGAGGGAGTTGATTTTATATCTGTCCTTTATAGATGTACAAATTGAATACATGCTGGGAGGCTGCCACTACCAGAAACACCATCCCCTGTAAAACAGCCAGGGCAGTTCTGACACTCATTTTGACAGGGTTGAAATTTTAATGTACCACACCACAGCCCGAAAACAGATTTTGACTTAGCTGCCTTTTAGGTGACATTTACATACTTCATCACCAAGCAGAGCCAGTGGAAACACCAGTTTCATCACTGACTAGAACTGATAATAGCTCAGAACCTAACTTGAGGTGACTTCTGTGCTCTGAGTGTGATGAAGAGAATGGCTCTACTCCTTTCCAGCTGCCCTATCCCTGAACTCCCCTTTGTGGCACTGCTGGCACTATTACAGTTGCAGGGTGACCAGATCCCTGCTTGGCCACAGGAAGGTGAAAGCACGTGCCCAGATGCCATACATAGGAAGGGCAGGGCTGCTCTCTTACCCACAGCAGCATTTGTAAGGAACTGAAGCCAGTTAAGCAATCAACCCCTATGAAACATCAGGATTTGAGAATCTCCCAGGTGCTTGCAACTTTTATTATGGCTCTTAAATTTTTATGCACCAGATCTTGCTTAAGTCATTGCTGAATTCTGGGTTATTTTTTTTAACCTTCCTTTAGCTCATATAAACCTTGTGCCTCAGTGAAGTCTGTAATATTTGCTTCACTGTGGAGTCCCAGGTTGGATAAGAAAGGACCTTTTGAAGATTTTGCATCTTCATCATGAGGGGATGATCTGAAAACTGCCTAGAGCAAAGACAGTGGAAAATACACCCACCTATTTAGGAAACCTTAAGTGCTTTAAAATTTGCAGAAAAATGTCACAGATCCACCTGCTGTCCTAGGATTTCTTACCTCTAGGGATGGGGTTCTGACCATCCTATTGTGCTGGATCCTACTAGCTAAGAATCACACTGCTTTTAAATGCTTATAAACTTTTTATCATTCCCACCCTCCACTGCAGAATCTATCCTTGTACCCTGCAAAGAACAAAAAATCTGAGAAATTTGTCAGTTGTTTATATTCCTGTCTTGAAAGTGCACTCCCACAAATACCAACCTCTAAGCATAACTCATAGCACAGGTACCCTTTGCTACTCCCTCCTTTTGCAGGTAGAATATTTTTATGGCTCTTGAGGAAAAAACAGTTGAGCCTGATCTAAGATCAAGGTTAGAAATCCTCCCTAATCCTAGCTGCCAATCCCTTTTCCATGGAGGGTTCTCCTTTTGAAGGAGTGGGTCAGTCGCTCGGCAGTGGGGACAGATCCCACCTGCCCTCAGTTTGTTGTAATCAAAATGTTTGCTTTGCTATCAGGTGGCAGCAATTGCCACACAGTTCCACTTGCAAAGTCATCGTTTGGCTTGTGAAGCTGAGACAAGAGTTGGTTGTCCAAGACACATTGCCTTGCTAAGAGAAATGACATTTCCCTTTGCTCTGTTTTGGTATCTTCATCATCGGTGCCTATGTTAGGCTGGGAAGTGCTAATAGCTGCTGTCAGGTGAGTCACTAATCCAGAGCTCTTCAGATTTCTCAGTAGCTGTGCCAAGGACTTCTCAGACTGCTGAGTTTGTAGCCTCTGTGTGTGTTAAGGTGGGAAGCAAAGAAAGTTGGTGTTGTGCATGTTTTTCTGATGGAACAAAGTTATGCAGTTTTGGAAATGTAAGCTTTGCTTGCATAGCACGCTGGAAGAATTCTGCCTTTTGGTCCCATCACATTCCTGAAATAAGGCTTCTTTTGAACAAATAAACAAGTTGAAGACAGTATTACCTAACTTGCTTGCCTGTTTTTTTGGTGTCATGGAAGGAATCTGGTGAGACCCCAAATGCTGCACTTTTTCCCTCACGCAGTATGACTTCCCAAAGAGGCAAAGCACAATTTATATTTTTATTTTTTTACTTCAGGGAATCCAGACTGCAATCTGCCAGCCTGGGCAGGGGTTTATTTAACAATATGTGCATGAAAGCCTTGTAACTGAGACGGGTATTATGCATATGGACCATAACCAATCAGCACATTTTTAGGTCAGATGGCTGCCTGGTTTTGAGAGATAAATGTTATTGAGTTCCTACCTTGCAATTTCTTACATCTACGGGGGTGAATCTTAGAGCTTGATTGTACCTCTTAGCTCTTTAGCTCTTAGAGTCCCTTGGAAGGATTCCCTTACACTGGTATATCCGAGTGGCACAAAGGAAGTCTCCTTATTCCGCATTTCACTCACATTTCAACAACAAAACCATCAATATCTGTCTTATTTCCCCATTTTTGCATGCACATAATATTGACAAGTTTTTTAGTACTAAGATAACACAACGCAGAAGTTAAGAGAGATGTCAAAAAGGCAACGTTTCAGCCTGACAAAAGGGAAATTCCCCCAGTTTTACAGGATAAGATCATATTAAAACCCCAACTTTATTTTCTGAACATGTGCATATCTTTGCCAAGCCTCACAGCCTCTTTGTGGCAACTTTTTCCTGGAAAGAGAAAGTAGCATGAACAAGGCTTTATTATCGGTTACTGCAATTTAAGCAGCATGAAGGAGAGCCAATGTTTGACTCAGTGAAACTCTCATCAAATTATATATGAAGTTCAGGGCAAAATTCATGTGCTGTAGAGTTGTTTAACCTGTTTTTTTTTTTTTTTTCTGATAAAATAGATACCATCAGGAAAAATAATTTCATGTTTGTGTAGAGCTGGTAGCCAGAAAGTGTTACAGTTTTCATTTCAAAAAATGAAAAGTAATTTTTCAGGGAAAAGAGAAAATTATGACCCACAGATTATCAGTAATCAACCAAGAATATTTTAACAATTACTATTTCATTCAGTCATAAGATGATAAGTTTGAGATCTTTCACAGGAAAACTGAAAATCAAACTGCAATTACAGTAAATTGCAGAAACCAGGATGGCTTGTAATGATTTATTTTTAAAAGACACTGCTTCTCTTGGTGTGCATAATATGCACTTCTCTGCAGCACATAATATAAGTTTATCAGATAAGTGATTTTCTTGAGGGAAAAATTATAAGCAGTCTGGAAAGGAAGAAGAGATTAGCAGTTATCCTTGATCAGTTCCTTTCTGTGCCTTTGAGCAAGACAGGTAACCCTCCTAGCTCCTATTTTCCAGCTGTAAAATGGGGATAATAGCTCCCTGGAAACAGAGTGACTCCTGTGAGGGTAAATATGCATGGCAGGCTGTATGATCAATGAGCACTGGAGGACCATATGGACCTGAAGACAGATTCCACCATGGCTGCCTTCTCCACATTAATTTGCAATAGCAGGCTTATTCTTTCAATTAAACCTTACAATCACATTTCTGCCAAGTTCAGTGTTGCTTCCAGTTTCAGTAAAACTTCACAAGCTGGATCATTGCCTACAGCTGACAGTGACATTTAAATGCAAGAAAAATCAAGTTTATGCTTGGCCAAACCTTCTATAATTCCAGGCCTTGTCAGCCTACAGTATGGATTCTGGTTTAAACAAATAAACACCCAGCTCATTTTCACCTAACCTTGGAAGAGTTTGCATTGCCTAAATGTTCCGCTCTGAATCCCAGGTGATATCTTCTGGGATTTTGAGTGTTCAGAAGCAAATTAATTATACCAACATCACGCATCTGGGCACAGTGCTGTGTTTTTGCATAAGAGTGTCTGGCCAATTTAAGCCTTCCTCCTTTGTGTATGGGGACCAAACACAACTTGAAGCTCAGGGGCAGAAGGCAAGTTGCAAGAAGGACTTTGGAGTCTATTCCAGAAAGTCAGGTTTCTGTGCCTACATGTCTAGTGGCCATAATTTTTGTATATGCAGTTTTCCTAATTGAGGACCAGCTGTTTTGTAAATACAAAGTTCTTTTATGTCACTAACCGGCACAGAGTAAAAGAATCCACACAGGTGAGACTTGAAGCATTTACTGTGTCTACATTTGTGATCTTGACCCAAGCCCACACAACAGGGAAACCCCTCAGCCATCTGTGGAAAAAACACCACTTTATTTATTGCTTCGGAGAGAAAAGATGGTCTTGAGCTGCAGTTCAGTGTCTTATCCAAAATATTTCAGCTCCAAAACTGCCTGGCTGCATGTGGAGCTCGTAACTGCAAGAGCCATTTGGTGCCTGTGTGTGTTAGTGAAGAATTGGGCATTGTGGCTTCTTGCCTGGCCAGGTGAAGATGTGGTCAGGCTGGCTCTGCTCACTGTGCCTGCAGGAGAGTCCCCTCCACAAGGAGGTTATTGTACAGCTGCCTTCTTGCTCCTTTATGTGTCACCGCAAGTGTTTAACTGACCAGATAATCTTTGGGTGTACAAGATGTGGTAAAGTGGGTGAGACACACAGAGTAAGACCTGTGTTTGGCTTCTTCCTTCCTACTCACAAGTGAACTATTTTTGCTGCTTAAATGCACAATGTAATACTGGTTTGAAAGAAAAAGGAGAAAAAAAAGAACCAAGAATGTTCTCCTGTGACCTCCACCGCAGCAGTAAGAGCTGGCATCTGCCTTGGAGCCACTGCAGTCAGTATCTATTACGTTCACATCTGTATCTTGTTCCTGCTCTTGCTTTTCCAGGTTAATGCGATTTTCAAATGCCTGAACTGCAGGAACATTTGTTCCCTGATAAACACTGAACTTCCAACTTTTCTTTGTTTACCTTGTGCCTAAAACCTGCCTTGTCTCCAGCAATAAGGTTGTGACCCCTCTGATTTCCACAGGCAGATGACTCTAGGTTCTTTATCACAATTATAACTTTCTAAGCAAGTTATTCTTTAAACTTGAGATACCTGTTTGGCTTTTTCTTCGTACCTGAAGAAAGACATCCATCTGAGGGCTGTGCGCAGTTCTCCCCTCCCCTAGAAATTGTAGGGAATGCAAGAAGTGTTGTTTTCCATGCACAAAAGAAAAAAAAAACAAACAACCTTGCATATTTTAAGTTCACAACAGCTACTTCTGAGTAAACACAACACCGTGAAGAGAACACCAAAGCCTCTGTGAGGAAGCAATGGATTTTTAGGTCTGCTGTACATTATCAACCATCAGCCCTGCTTACAACCGAAGTGTGACACACTGTGCTCTTGTGCCTGTGCTTAGGGGTATTTCATCAGTGCAGACAGACAGCTGCAGATCTGCCAGTGAAGCTGCATTTGGTGTTTATACAGTAAAACCATACCTGGCCACAGCCCTGCACAGGAAAAGTTGTACAAGGAAAAGCGCATTTTTTTTGCTAGAACAACAGAGTCATTTGGGGCTTCAGTTGGCACAGCTATGCTGGGGAAATCACAATTCACCATGCTCCTAGCTGGCATTGCTGTTAGCAGAAGTTTGGAACAGAGTCCTAGTCTCACAGGACTCTCATAGCTCAGGAAGAACAGATTGCCTTTAAACTTACTGATCCCAGGCAGCTCGGGTCTTTGGTGTTTTCTTGACAGCCCTGGGAGCTTGTCTGAGCTAGAACAGGCTTTGCAGAGCTTTTGTAATGTACTGTGATTTGTTTTAAACTAGAATATCCTTCCTTCATCTGTAGCTGCTGCTACCACGTTACTTTTTGGAGCAGATTGAAGTACCTCTCCAGAAGGTAATTTGTAACCATTTTTGCTTTAACCTATAACCACTTACTTATCTGATATGGGAAGTTTGCTGATAGGCTGGGAAACTGGATCATGTTCTGGTTACCTTCCCAGCTTTAAATGTGGTAGGAAAAAAAATAGGTCAACCCTCCAAACAAAAAAAATATCCTCTCTTTCCCCTGCCATCCAGCACCCTATCATCTTAAAAAAAAACAAACAACAAACCAAACAAACAAACAAAAAACAAAACCAAACCCCCCCCAAACAAAACAAACAAACAAACAAAAAAAAACCAAGCAAAAAACAAACCAGAGAACAGGGGTAGTGTATTTCAACATGAAACCTTCTATATTGGTCCTGCCAAGAAACACAACAGTATTAATTAATTTTGTACTTATTTAAAAGCTTTATCCAAACCAAACAAAAACTGAAATAAAATTCCTCTTATACTGAAATAATGTACAAAGGGGAGCATTTGGGACAGTCTACCTAAAAGTGGACCACAACTATCATCATCTTAATCCCATGAGTGGTACCTTGTAAATTCAGTTTCTTACACCACATTCTCTATTTTTTCATTACTACTCCCCAGATTATTACCAGCAGTATTCATATTCATAACAAAGTAATTTTTAATTCTTTGCTGTTTGAATTTCAGCCAAATTCAGCCTTTATGATGGTCTGTTCAGTGGCATTCTCCTGGTGGGAGGATGCGCTTGGCAGACACAGGGTGGGGTTGCTGCTCCTGAACCCTCCATGCCTGCCTGCCAGACAGGTGATGGATTGGCCAAGCGCCTTTGTAATGTTGTACCTACTGTGCATCAGAGCTGAGTCAATGTGTAGGTGTCCTGTCAGGAATATATTCCTCCTCTTCAGTGTCTCTTCATCCCACTGGGGATCCTGTCTAAGGACCACCACTCTCTCCTTGAGTGGAAGTAGCAGCCACTAACAGATCTGAACTAATTTTCCCCAGCAGTCTATCTTGCCTTGTCCTTTATATTGCTCTCAGTTTGACCTGGCCAGTGGATGAGTGAGATCTGGTCCATAATAAAGCTGTGCTCATACCTTCTGTCCTCCTGACAATGCTGACAGGACAATCTGATTGCCACAACTGCTGCAAGGCACTGGGAAGAGGGAAAGAGATGAGGAGAGAACAGAGTCAAAGTCAAAGCTGCTGGGACAGGCTCAGCCTCAGGGCCATGTGAACCAGGCCATGTTCTCCTAACACATATTGGGAGACGAAAGTGGTCTCCTACCTTCTGGGCAACAGTGAAAAATTATTTGGGTTATGGGATATTAAACTGAGGGAATCCCAGAGTCTCAAGGAGAACACACCTGAATTTAAATTATTTAATTCTTATTTTGACTTCTTGTTCACCTTTCTGTTACTTAGTGAGGAAAACCAGTTTTTATTCATTTACAAAAAGCAAGGAGTTATTAGAGTGCTGATTATACAGTTTAAGTTGATAAATAATAAAGCCTAACCCAAAAGCATAAGCCAGGTCTTAAAGCCCTGCAGAATGACCTTAAAAATCCTAAGGATATTTTGCAAAATAAACCAAACATCTCTCTTCCTTGGCTTTTCTGTTTTTAAACTGTCTGATACGCATATTTCACCTTTCATCTCCATCATATGTGCTAGGAAATAATGTTGAAAAATAATTTTTTCCCTTCTACAGCACATAGAGCTTTAGAAAAAAAGGTAGCAGGTATTATGGAGCTTGCAACAAACCCAGCTGTTCACACTGTATTAGGGATATTTTTTTTCTAACAGTTTGAAGATGTCCCAACTTTATGGCTGCAGACACTTTGAAGTGGTGTTGGGCACCTATTTTTGTCATCTTTACCCTCTCCTTTTCTCAGGAATCTTTGCAGCCATATCTAATGGAAACATCACAGAGTTAGGCAACATGCTCCTGGTCTTTGCAGCTTGTGTACAGCAGCACTTTGGTTTAGTGTTTTCAGATCTCTACCCATCAATCCTCCTAACTTTGTCGTCACTACAAATATTTGCATTTTTTGGGAAAAGATTGCAATAGTTACATAAAGAGAGTAGCAGAAATTAACAGCATCATCGTCTGGTGGAAACAATTAACATAATTTCAGATACATTCAAAAGTTGTATATAGGACTCTGGAAAGTTACAGCTTTTTCTTCTATCATGGAAATCTACTCATCCTAGACTCTTGATAGTATTTTCAGAGTTTTTGTTTTATTAGGGATATGCATTTGTAAATTATTTTATCCCATGCAGGGAAGTCTCAAGATCTTTGACAAGGAAATGACTGAGTCCTCTTCCCACCAGTGGCAATGCTGACTGCCACTCTCTTCCTCAGGTTCTTGGAGGGCCTCTTGGCTGCAGATGGGTGGGGGAAGACGCTTGCCTCGGAGATTACTCACTTCTTTCACATCAGTTGCTCACAGTGGTAAAGGGGGTACAGACAGTGTTGCCAAAGGCTTGGGACTACAAACTGTGTAGAGACCAGCTTTGTAGTTTGCTTGTGTTAGATATAAATACCAGAGAGATTAATGCCATAATATTTCAGGGCAAAATTAATTACATAATTATACAAATACTACAGGAAAGCTGGTTCTCACAATATTTCCAGGTTGAAGAAATTAGCTAGGGACATATCCTGAACTTATAGATGTATTTTCTGGGAAAGTGCAAGCATTTAACCATCAGTTCAAAGTAGAATTGTTTCCAGGGGCCGTGGGGATGCTGTTGCTGGATTGCAGGAATCCTGCAGCCGAGGCTGCCTTTGGAAAAGGACTGTTGTCGCATCCTTACCAAAGCAGCCTTTTATTAGTTAGCAATAGATGGCGCTCAGTTTCCACCTGTCTGACGCCGTCAGGCAGAAAATGTATTTGAAGTAATTAGGGCTGCGATATAACACTTAAAAGGGTTACTGCTGAAGTTGATGAAAGTGTGTGGGCATGGAGAGGCAGGAGCGCCAAGATGCTTCACCAGCTGGAGAAGTCTTAGGTGAGATAGTCTGGCTGCCAGAACAGGCTGCCAAGATAGTCAGAGGGAAGGAGCCAGGAACTGGAGAACGATTTGCAAATTCTTGAGAACAGCTATCGCGATCCCCGAGCTGGCTAGGTCAGGTAATGCCTGTCATTATCAACGATTGAGGATCCCAGGCCAGACGTGTTAAAATTCCGCTTGGGATTCTCAGTCTAGTTGGTGGTTTGTCACAAACTCCCCTCATCCTGGGATTAACCCATTCCCCAGCTCAGGGGATATGCTGGAGCTGTGTCGGTTGGAGTGAGGCTGGAATGGCAGAGCCGGAGAGAAGGGCTTCCGGCAACTTTCTGACGGTCCTGCTGGCTCATCACCTCGTGGCTCCTAGCATTTACAGGTGTGGGAGCAGACAGCCTTATTTTACATGAAGTAGAAGGGGCAGGGAAGAGGCTTCCCTACAGAATTTTGTGCTTATTCTTGGTGGCAGCAGGGAGCACCTTCACAGCGTAGGGCTCAGAGCTCGCAGTTTTCGTTGCACTGTCTTTTTCTTTTGTGTGATAACACAGCAGCCTGAAGGTGACAGGTACAGGTGAGGAAAAGGACAGGAACAGCTTATTGCAATAGTAAATCACTCTTGTTCATGCTGTGGAAATTATATTCATAAGAGGAGAGGTTGTCCTGCTGGGAGCCAGAGCACAGCTGGTGCCATATGGCCTTCCCTATCCTGCTCCAATAGCTATCCTCACCTGGCCACACGGAGCAGCTGCCCACAGCCCCCTCACGGATTCCTTAATGCTGTGCAGTCTGCCCTCACGCAGGATCATGCCCCAGATCCCTGCTTTTTAAGGTACAGACATGGAGTTACTTAGAAAGAAGTGGAGTGTGTTTGCCGTGATTATTTGGGGGGTTTGCTATGATTACTTGCATGCTAGGCAGTTGTGGGTAACACTAGCCCTCAAACGCTTTGCCAAAATCAGATCTATCATGAAAATCATTGACAAACTACTTTTCTTAAACAGTTTCTTCCCCCCGCTGCCAGACACACCTCAACATACCTTGCAGGGCTCTTTTTTTTGCCATCATGGAAAAATCTGTTTCTGCATTTCCCAGAAGGCTTCTCCTCAGAGCTGTTTTGCATAATGGAGTGAGCTAAGTCGGAGTGTTTTGTGGATGATGGCTGCACTGTGCACACTTTGCAGTACACTGGCTTTTTTATTAGGTGGGCAGGAGCTGGCACTGCAGGAGCCAACACAAGTAAGGGTGTGCAGAAAGAAAAGGAATGGCCCAAAAAAATGAAATCCTGACCAAGGATGTGAATGAGGCATGGAAGATATAGAAACACAATGTTAAAGCAAGGAATGCAGGAACATTTTGCTCAGAGACACACCATTTGAAAATTAAAAGCAAAATGGAAATCTTGTATTAAGTTTGCAAAATCATCTATACTTGTCAGATCTGACCCTGGGTTGCTCATCAGGAAGAACCAGACTGTGACTTGCCTTGTCTGAGGAAAGGCATCCAGGTTTATGAGGCTCATCTGTACTCTTAGTCCTGCCTCCTCCAAGCCACCTGAATGTTGCAGGTTTTAATAATCCTTCTTCTGAATGATGCCCAGTGTTTTGGAATAAGACTGTTCACTAGCTTGGTACCATTAAAGCAAATTTTGTGCTTGAAATGTGTAGCCACAAAGTTTAAATGTGGAAGCTCTTTTGTCCCTCTCCTTACCTCTTGTCCTTTGATAGTGCCTTTCACCAAGGAATTCAGTTTCTCTCCCCGTTTCTCGAGTAGAACTCATCTGTACAGTAGTGGTGTGGAAATGATTGCTTGCACCTCTGTTCAAAGATCTTATTAGAGGTGGTATTGTTGTTAGTATTATTGCTGTTACTACTACTGCTGCTGTAATGGTATCTCTCTGCAGTGCTTTGCAAAAGAAAATATTGCCATAGATTGAAGTTAAAGACAGTTAAAGGAGTCCTCCTGCCACCCACTCTCTGTTTCCTACTTGTGTTTGCAAAGCTGTCTTCTAGCAACACTCAGAAAAGGCCGCCTGTCTTTTTTGGCAAAAAACTTAAAAGCCCCAATGCCAAAGGCAGTTAAAGGCTCTTCAGGGGCAGAGTTTTGTTTAGAAAGACACCAGGAAGGCTGTGATGCTTATCTAAGATTGTAAGACTTGGCTGATGTTAAATGTAGGCCACTGCACGTCCTTTGCCGGCCTGTGGTTTTGGGAGCTCTGCTGCAGGGTTCAGGAATGGGTTTGGGAATGCTCCTCTTCATGCTGGCAGCTCGTGCTGTTCTGAGGGGAGAAGAGGCGGCTGCTGCCCCCAAGCAGCAGGGTGCTCCTCTGCTTTTGCATATCATCAGACAGAGGGCATGCAGAGCAGAGACTCAGACCCATAAATCTGGTGTAATTAAAACACTGAATATTAACTGTTAAAAGTACTCTGAACAAAAAGGCTCTGAAAGAGATATTTAAAAAAAAGCCCCACAGTCTTCAATTACTGCTAAATGAAGCAATAAATGCACATACAGTCACTGATGTATTTTAATTATTATTCTGAGGTTCTGCCTTATTAGTAATGTACACTGGTTGGTGAGCACAACAAGCTGCAAGAATCAGAAAGGATTCTCCAGTGTCTCCCTACTTCCAGAAGGTGTTGCTATTATACAGCTCTGCTACAGACTCACAGACTTGTGTAGAAAGCACGGTGGAATCAAATGTGGTAAGGCTGGATAAAAAATGTAAACCAGACTAAGTATATAGAATTCAGTCACAAGGATTTCTATTATGCAGGGAAAAGAGAGCCTTTAGTGTAGTGTGTGTCCACAGTATAAATAGTTCGGCAAAATGTAAACACCAAATATTTCCACCAGAGTTCTTTGCAACCTCACATACAGTAGCTCTACTTTTCTTTTTCATTAAGGACTTCTTTTAATAAAGAGGCTTTTGTGGACTGAATTGGGAAAAATAGCAGCCACCTGTAACTTTTTTTAAACCTAACAGTACATGCAGTACATCTATCAAAAGTGGAGGAATTTGAAACCTGCAGACTTTTTAAAGAAACAAGTTCCACACATGATATAAAACAAATGCCATGTGTGCACCAAGCCAAGCAAATTAACAAAAGGGCAGGGGCACTTCCAATATTGCTTAAATAACTCAGGCTTAATAATGGGCTCTTTTCACACAAGCTCACAAAAGCTAAAATGTGTTTAAGAAGAAAAACATGCATTTTTATTGTACTGTGTGACAAGAAACCTGATTTTTAAAATTATTATTATTTTTTATGAAAAGCTTTTAGCCTAAGCACATGAATTCTCTGTGGGGTTTTGGCGGGTGAATGTAGCACCTTGGTGTAGAGCTGTTCTCTGTGGATAAAGGAGAGAGATTGGTTTTCCTGGACCACTAGGTACTGCAGGTCTGTCAGAAGTATTCTAGGCATCACAGAAGTCCCCTGAGTGTTGCTTTGTTTGCTATCAGTGCTCAGGGAGAAGCCAAGTATATGTGGGTGCAGAGAGTGATGCAGTGAGAACCTGGTTTGCAGAGAGGCAGAACTTGTTCTGTTACTGTGAGAGCCAGGTTGGTGTCTTTGGATGCTCAACAGTTCTGTGCGTCAAACTGTGAAACATTCCCAAAGGTAGCACCTTTAGGTCAGGGCAAGTGTATTCAATTAAATTATGCTTCAGAGTTAGCAAGTCCCTCATTTTTCACAGCCCCAGATAACTTATAAAACCCTTAGCATGACCTTTCAGCTTCAGCTCTTGATGGCTGGCATGCTCAAAGTGAACCATGGTGCTGCTATATAGAGATCTGGAGTCACTAGCGTTTCCTTACAAATGAAAAAAACGTATTTTTAACATGATCATGTTTATGTTTTTCAGTTCAGTGGAGAGTGACAAAGAGACAGGACAAAAAGATACTAAAAAATTACTCAGGCAGGAAATTTAAAATTACATGTTGGTTGATATGAACAGTTCTTTCTATGGAACTCTTGGGCCTCATCTTGGTTGGCTTTGAATGAGCAACACAACATGTCACACTTTGCTTTTCCTGTTGTCCTGTTGTCCTCCATTTAAACTTCTCCATTTCCTGTGGCCACATCAATGTTAAAAGGTCTTGCACATAAAACATTTTTCATCCTTCCACATAAAAACAAAGGATCTTTACCACACATCCACTAGAGATGATCTTCTGTCCCCATGATACAGAATTCTGTCTGAATACAACATTTAAAAATCCTTTTGACTGCAGTCCTGTCTGATTGTGTTCAGCCAGAGATTAAATACTGAGATATCGCTGTGCCAGTGCTATGCTTGCCAAGTATCTGGAGCTGTTGGTGGCTTGCTCGGTGTCTCAGGTGTTCCTGAGGCTTTTGCACCAACTGCTCAAATGCAATTGGCATTCAAGACATTCCAGAAATGCTCCAGAAACTCTCCAGGTGACATTTTGCCAAACCCAGGGGCCAAAGGTGTGAACAGGAGCCACCTGCACCCACCAGAGACTGTCACAGTAGGGTAACCTTCAGCAAACAGCTAGGCTTTATTATGTCCCTTTGTGCTTCCATAGTGTCAGCCAAGATTTTCCCTCTAGTTAAAAGTGCTTTGCAATCATTAACAAATAACTGCAAGATTCAAGATTTTTGCTCCCTTTTGGAAAACACAGAAATATATCAGGGAAAATGAGATGACCAAGAATCACAAAGTCACATTAAGGATGTGAATAAAAATTAGTTCCCAGTTCCCCTTTTTCCAGCCATGGGATTTTGTTCTAATTTATTCTTAGTGGTCTTCTATTGTCTTGCTGTGAAATTAGAGCTTTTTGAGGCAGAGGACATCACCTTTCTTTTTGCCTATTACAGGCCTCACTGATTGCTCCCTGTAGGGACATAATGAGTCTTGAGCATCACTGTTGGGTTGGACTTTCAGCTGTTTGGTTGTGTGAGTTCAGTGCACTTGAATTAGAGCCTGAACCTCGATTCAGCTTTGAATGCAACAGTTCAGATGTACAGCCAGGTCACCCTGGACCCACCAGCTGCTGTGCATCAGCTGAGTGATGCACCTTGGATGCTGAGGCCTGATGCTTTTGCAGTTCCTCAGTTTTGCTGGTCATTTTGGAAAGATGTGTCTCCGTGTACAGGCTACTGTGGCCTTTCCAGCTTACCTGAACTGCAGCTGTTACGGCTGCTTTCTGCTATCATGCTAAACTTCTTTTTATTAAGTATTTTTGATGTATAAATTACATCATAATATATCTGACATACATCTGTCAATCTAAATAATTTAGTGTGCTATGTATGTTTGCATAACTAAGCTGGTGGCTCTGAAGCTGGATGAAATTTGGTTGTTTTTTCCATATGTACTTATTTTTAATTTTTATCACTTTTTAAAAAAAACAAGCAAATTTTAGTTTTAACTGAGAAATAAGTGTCCCCCAGCCTCTCACCACATTCTTCAACAAGGAAAAAAAAAGAAATTAAAAAAAAAAACCACAAGGAAAAGGAGGAAGTCCAAAAGTTAACAAAATTGCTTTAAACTGAAGACTCTTTAAAGAGTAGAATAGTTATTTGCAAGATGTTCTGATTTTTAAAGAAAAAAAAAGAGTTTTTTTAATAACAAAACAGCCTTCAGGATGAAACATTACAACCAGATTTCCTCCACTGCTATCCTCATTGGTGCTGTTTTCCCTGACCTGGCTCTACATTACTTGCCTGCCTGGAGATGCAAGGGGCAGCCTCAGATCAAATAGGGGTTACTGGCACTTTGTGATAGTCATTTTCAAAAGCAGACAGGCTGAGTATTCCAAAGTCCTCTTCCGGGCAACCGAGTCTGTGGATCAGTCAGATTTCAAAACAACTCCTGATCTACCTGTAGCAATAAAAATGGGCCCCTTTGAATAGCCCAAGAACAGAGCAATCCCTAATGTTCAGTTTGACCGGCACAGGTCACTGTTGTCTATTTGCAGCCTGTGTCTGGTGAGGAAGCTTGTTATGCCACCAGCTTTAGAAGCCAAAGGAAAACAATTGCATCACACAGGGATTTATTTTTTTTTGTCTGCTGTGCAAGGAAGGGCAGGCCATGCAGTAGTCACCAAGCTGCAGTCCGTAAGGTTTTGTTTTGTTGTTCAGTGCTGAGCAATCTGATCAGACGCCAGCACTCAGCCGCTGAACCTGGTATGTCCTAGTGCCAGCTGCTTGTGGCCTCAGCCTGCTGGTTAGTCACCAAGACTGTGTGGTTTTCAAGCAATCCAGAATTTAACAGGGCTCCTCTGGGGCTCTCCCCTTCATAGTTTCAAACATAACTCTCATAGACAGTAGGTGAGACCCATACTGGTCTCCCTCCCTTAGCCTATGCCCTTGTGGCATCTGTAGCAGGGCATGGGCAGAAGTCAGCTCCTGCTGCTGCCCTCCCCATGCCATCCTGACTATGGGAGCCTCTTTGTGGCAGGGAGGGACGAAGGGAAACCAGGAGGAAATTCAGCTATGATTTTCAATTAACAGACAAAATTTTTCTGGGGAAATGGCCCATACATGGCTCCCTGGCTCGATTCAGCAGCAGGAGACCCCGCAGTTAATCAGCTCTGACTTTGCCACTAGGTTTCACAGCAGCTGGAGCCACATCCCAGAGGAGGTACAGATGATTCAGCTGCTGGACAAACAAGGAGTTAACACAATAATATTAAGCAAGAAATATCACCATGAGCTCCTGCTTCTTTTCCCTCTTCCCTTCTTCCCCTTATGTAACGCTGTATTAAAAACACCTTGGCTAGTGGTTTAGACAGGCACATTTGACATGGTGAGCTGGATAACTGGGAGTAGTTTCAGGGCTTCCTTTGGCCCAGGCACAGCTGGGAAGGAGGCAGAGTCTGCTCTGCTGTGCTGGGTGCTCATGCATGGCCAGAAGCCCTTCCCACCTCCAGCTTTTTGGCATGCCAGGCTGGAGAGAGCTCACTGCGTGTAGCCATGGCAGTGCTTTCGAGGGCAGGCTGGGGGCAGCCCCAGCAGGAGTGTACCTCTGCTCCTTGTCTGCTCTGAGGGCAGAAGAGAAGAGGTGGGGGCACGGGGGGCAGCTCAGGATGGTCAGGTGTGCCACAGCATCACTTCATCCCAGTGGGGAGAAAGCCTTCCTGAGCCTGGGGGAGTGCCCTGAGGGAAGTGGCTCCTTCCCTTCACTGTCCCAGCCCTTGCCCCTTCATAAGCAATGGCTGAAGTCTGCTCAAGGCCAAAACAGTGTTAGTGGGAGGCTGAAAAACATGGGAATGCACAGTTCCTTCACTGGCTTGCAGGATTGTTGCTGTGGTCA
>WEIT01015978.1:113707-148557 GCA_013389985.1 Dryoscopus gambensis | reverse complement strand
CCTCATCCTCTGAGCATTCCCTTATCAGGGTTTCGAAGGGCCGCGGGCCCAAGGCCTGAGCCAATGAAAAGCTCACAGGGGAGGGATCAAAGGTAGGTTACAGCTTGGGCATATACCATACATTTCAGAAGGGGGAAACAGAACAAACCATTCAAAAGAAAATAGATCACCACACAGGATCTCAGTGCACCAGGGATCCAGACTGGTCTTTGACGCTGAAAAACTTCTTTGGCTGGTAAATAAAGAATATCTCAAGGTATCTGCTTAGGAAAAAGGCACAAGAGGGACACCTGGTATTCCTGCACTTTCCTGCTCAGTCCTGACAATTAAAAAACTGGTGAAGTACCTGAATATTGTCTGCTCTTATGTGATCCAAAGTGGTAAAAAGACAAGAGGGTTGCTGTTGTCATCCAGTTAAAAGTGCCCAGGCAGCACTCAGATGAAATCCTGTGCTGGATATGATCTGTATTTTCATAGATCAGCCCACCATGTCAGCCAAGAGTGAGATGCTGGACATTTGAGGGACATGCATTACCCTCACAGTTGGAAGGAAATTACTTGGGATCATAGTTGTCCTTCACTATTCCTTAGTATTATTTAATGCTCCCATTTTAACAGTGCCCTGAGGCTTTGATTAAGAACTGGCAATGAACTGGAGTGCAGTCAACCTGCTCTAGCTCTTACTGCAGTTGTAGCCTGTTACTGGAGAAATTGCCTTCCCTTCAAATACTGTCCTCCGGGTCTCCTCTGCTCTCCCTAGTCAGCATGTAGGCACGTTGTCAGCTTGCCCTCCGAGGAGTGAGCTCTGCTTACGAGATATTTATGCACTGCCTCTTAGATATCAGCCACAGTACTTATTTTTGATTTTTATATGCTTTTGGAAGTGCAAAATGCTGAGCATATGCTGACTGGTATGGGTGGCAGAAAGTAGAGGGGTAAAATAATATTGTTCTTTATCAAGAACTTCACCAATTTTAAAAACTGCTACACATTCTTTACATTTTAGTCTTGTTCTGTAATGCCATTAGTAACAGATATATATCTTGGAACTTACTACATTGCTTTAGTTTACTCTCCTTGTCACTTCCACTATGTTTATTATGTTTTACTGTTGTCACATCCATTTGTTTCGCCCAGCCACTGATCTTGACATGATATGTCCCAAACCTTGATCCTTTACCCAGTCAGTGCCCTGGTAGAATGTGGATAGCAATAATCCAGGTGACCTCATGCAATTTCCATAAGACAAAACTTTGCTTAATCCAGTCAGGAAAAAAAAACCCCAAACCCTAATAAATCCCGTAGAAATAATCAGAAATTATTTTAAAAGAAGAAAAATACACCAATACCTGTGTCGTATAAACTAGTGAACTTTATTCTAGTACAACTCCCTAGTCTTCACACTTAAGTATTCCAAAAGATTAATCTTTCTGCCACTAAAGATAAACATAGGTTATTGTGTCCCCAGGAAGACATGGGTTGTCTGCAACAAATAACCTTAAAAAATCTGAAGAAAAGAAAAATGTTATAAAAATATCTAGACTAAGGAAAGTAGGAAATTTGGGCATACAGGATAAAGACTTTGAGCCAGACAACAAAAAGGGAGATTGGGAGTATCAATTGTAAAGTCTTAATTTATTCTAAGAGATAAATAACTGGGGTTTTTATTATTGTTCACTCACTCCTAACAAAAATAACTATTGTGCAGAAGCCTGTTGGATTTTTAAAATTGGTTTGTTTAATTTACAAGGCATTTGTGAAGCATATGATCACTGTGGAATTATAATGCTTACAAACACCACCTGTTGAGGAAACTAACTGTTAACATTTCCTAATTTCACAGGGAGAAATGGAGAATGAGGAGATTAGTTTCAGACTAGACTATGAAAACTAAGCATTTCTGCTTCCTGTGCCATTGTCTGTGGACATTAGTCCATGGAATGGAGATGTCCTTTCCAATACAGAAAACATAGGATGCATAAAGACTTCCAGAGAACTCGTTGATGGCAGCTCAAAGAAAAGATCTACAAATGCTGTAAGCACTAAGTACTTACACATACAGTGTTTTCCGTATTTTGCTTTGCTCATATATATTAATCCAATCTCATAAATTCAGGTAATTTTTCAATACACCATGTTGACTATTTTTAGTTTCTAGATTCACAAGAAGAGTTTGGGATCTTGACAACCCAGGTACTTGGCAACCCAAGAACTCTTTCTCCTTGTTTTGTTGGTTTTGTTTTTTTTCTCTCAGGTAGTATATTAAAGCTAACTAAATTGTTGAAAACTTTTTTTACAACTCAAGAAGTCAAACAGTTAATTGAATTATGCAGTCAAGGGTCTGCTTCTTCCTTCTCTTGCATCTTTGTTAGCGACTTACTACTGCTGTGAGTATGCAAACAGCTCTGATCCTGTAATATTTAGATGCTTAATTTATTCTAAGAGATTGTTCAGTGTGCAGTGTGAAGAAAAATCTGATTGCTTGTCTTCTCTGAGCTAGGATACGTGCTGGATGGTCCTCCCCTGCCCTGGTAATAATGTCACAGTTAGAGTGACCAGTTTAGCTGAGAACATTCTACTCAAAGTTAGCAGGAAAATAACTATCCGTTAGGTTAGATGTCCATGATTTTTTTTTTAAATGGTAAATGTTGGAACAAATAGTATCCCATATTGGTTCTGTAACTAAGATATGCATATGTTGGCTCTAAAGATCCCTAATTGCATCTGCTTTGCGGATGCTGTTAGGGAGAAGATAGTTGTATACAGTTGCTGCAGAGATGGTAGAGGAGCTTAATCTGAAGTATAGGGAAAGTTTAGAATAGTAGCTTTCGACCTCCGTTTATCTTGTGAGTTCTTATCCACAGAAACTACTGCAAGTGTGCATTATCCTACATGTTCTATTTAAAAAATGATAGCTATTTATATTTTGGATGTAGCTTTTCTACTGTGGGCTTCATCTTTTTGATTAAATCAATGACAAAATTCCCATAGATTTTAATGGCGTGGTCTCAAGACCCAAATAACTGATACTGGTCCTGCTGAAAATTGCTTTCATTACATAGTTTCTTTCATCCAAAGACTCCTGAAGCATCCCAGACTATATGAGCCAAGTTCAGCACCATGAAGAATTCTTAAGAGCAAGCATACAGCTTTGTCAAAAAAGATGTGTGGGCATGTCAGTAGAAATCTCCCACAGAAGATTTTTGTTGATGGGCTATGTGTTGATGCCCTTTGTGTTGCTGGGATGTCAGAACACAGGGACCAAGGATCACATGGCATGGTGATAAAAAGGCATGATTCCATGGAGCTTCCAGCCCTAGCACACCAGAGGCTTGTGGCAGACTGCAGGAAAAGAGCAGTGGTGAACTGGGTTAGACATACCAAGACAAAATGGCTACAGCCTGCCAATGACTAAAAGAGTAATTTTAAAATTATCCCTGGATGGATGCTGTCTGGTGTTGTGGGCAGGATTTGAAGGGATGCTTCCCGTCTGCATGCTGGCAATCTTGCAAGCAGCAAGAGTTAAAAATTAACAATCTGAGGACAAGTCAAAATACACTCCCTGTCTCTAAATCAAAAAGTACTGCTTCAAACTTAGCCAAATCTGGCTGCTCCCTTATCCCCCACAACCACCATCATAATTACAGCAGCTGATTTTCCTCACACCCACCTCAGAGATTTCTGGGGTTTTGGCCAGGTTTGCATCCCCATATGATTCAGCCTACTTTTACTTATGTTTAGCTCATTGTGTAATAAGTGAAGCTTACATAAGCTAGGGACTGTGGCTCCAGCTCCACAAACCTTCATCAAAAATAGAAGTTTGGAAGCAGAATAAAAGCTCATGTAATTTTTTCCTTTAGCATGGATACAGAATCAAGTGTCTTTGGACTAAATACTCAGATCTTCCAAATCTGTGCAGAATCATTAATTCCTGCTCAACTAAGCTAATTTACACCTTGCTGAAGGTCTGGTTCTCATCAATAAGTGTCCCAGTGTTGAGATCTTGACAGTAACTAGTCAAAAAGAACAGGGATGTAATTTTGACACATTAAATTCACGGGGAATTTTCTCATTACCACCAGATAAACCCTCACCTTACCCCAGAACAACCAGCTACTCAAAGTAGAAAAAGACCCCACTGTGTATCTCTGTTCCTGTCCTGAAACTGTTCCCACTAGAACAGCCAACAGTCCCTGCTCCAGCTCATTTTATCTGGAAAAGGTAAATAGAGACCACCAGATCCTCACAAGAAGATGTTTGAGCGTCTTACTGAACTGATACAAACTACAATCAGTGACCTACAGATGCATGGAACATTTCCACAAGGTCCAGACCATAATAAGATTAACTGTGTTTCTCCAGCACCTTACTAGCCAAGGATGTGTTTCCTTGCAATAGGTATGGCAAAAATATAGAGTAAGAAAGCTTACAAAGAAGTCAGTGCTATCTACATGATACCTACTAGCCTGAATGATATTTTCTAAAGGTCAAAATAATTCCACTGGTATCATTTGGGGTGAAAATGCTTCTAAAAATATATATCTATATCTATATCTACTTTCAGTTGTTGGGTGAGTCTACCATCGCTGCTAGATTGATGTAGACCCAGAATTGTGCTGGTGAAATCAATAGTTATTGCAAAGTTTTGCTGTAGTGGAGACCAGTCTCTAGTCTTGTATTTTAAAACATGTGCGTTCTTGTAAATCTAGTGGGTTTTACTTTATGGAAATAAATTGATAAAAGCATGGCTAATAATGAAGGAGTTAAAAAGTACAGTCCCAAAAGGGCTAAGCTACAACCCAGGCAGCTTCTGTATTTAAGGATTTATTTTTTTCAGTGTTTCTGCACCTTCAAGTTTTTATTGTTTATTTTTGTGTTTTGGTTTTTTTTTTTTTTTTTCTTTTGCTTTTACCATTTAATCATTTCCATAATGGGACAGATGCAAAGCCTTGGTTGGAAATCTCCCCCTAGCCTGTTGCAGTATTTATAAAGCTGTGCTTTTTAAACATGCTGCAAGATGTTTAGTAAAACAAAAGGCATTATAATTTATTGTTCCAAGGTTATTGATTCAATAAATTAATAATTTCCATGGAGGGTAAGAGCCCTGGCACTGTAAAAATTTATTTATCTGCACTTTAACTAGCATTGATTAGAGTATTCAAATTGTCCCAGTGCTATATAATTGCTCTGCATAGGTGGAATCTCCTCTGCTGTGCAGGAGACAGTAAAATAAACATTCAGCTAGAAGTGACAATGGCTCTTTTAAAAGCCAGGATTTTTTATTTTCTTTTCTTTTTTTTTCTTTTTTTTAATTCCTTTTTTTTCCTTGTTGTGTTTTTGTTTGTTTGTTTTGTTTGTTTGTTTTTTATTTTTTTTTTTTAAGAGGGAAGAGTTTGTGCAATGTTTTACAAACACAGCCAGCTTTGACCAAACTACCTTGCAACATTGCAAGGACAGACAAGCATAATGTTGCTAAAGGTTGCTACTGTTCTGAGAGGCACGAGACATAAATATAGCAGTTATATATTTATATTTGACTATATCCAAATGAAGAAGCCTTTTTCTGATGCTGTTTTAAAGAGCCATTCTGTGTTGCACTGAAGTGCCAGGTGGAATTTTTTTTTGCACATGTTTTTCCCTTTCTCCCTTTTGTTTCTAAAGTGCCCACTGAACCTGTTCAAGGTAACTCTGAAGCTATTGTAGATATGTTAATAATTCAATCAAAACAAGCCACACTTCCTGATTCACATTCACCAGGCAGGGCTGCTCAGAAAGGAACATTTTGCCACTGTGGAGAACAATAGCTGATTTAGTTCACAAGCAATTGTGTTCTTCTTATGTAAAATACTTAAGACAGTTACATTTTTCAGACATGGAGTTCTGACAGGTCTCTCTTCTGATACTTATGATAACCCTGCTTTTATTTTACAGCACTGTTGATGGAAAAGATTAACAGCACTTTTTTCCTCTATTGGTTTTAATAAAACATCCCACTGCTAGAAATGCCACTTAGAACCACAAGCTTGCAATAATGAAAACAAATTATGCATCTTAGTAACCCAAGGTAGATGATTAATGCAGGCTTTAAATGATTGTTTGTGTTAAATTGTTTCTCCAAATGCAATTCAGGAATTTGAAGTTGTCAGATTAACTGCTGTATTTACTGGGCTGTTTGATTAGGTGAGCATAGTTTTATATTCCCTCTTGGAGACCTAAATAGCAACCATTTCCTACCAAAACAGCACGCAAAACAAAGGCCCCATTCAGAGAACTATTCAGAGTGGGCAATGCTCTATAGCCCTTTGTATCCTGAAACAACATGGTTACTGAAGTGCCTCTAAAAGGTACAACAAATCTTAAAAAGAAAATAATAATGGCCATTATAATAATAGTTGGAATATTATGTTTTTGTCTAGAGGTAAATATATTCTATCACCAATTAATGGATTAATTTCATTAATGAGCTTAAAGACATCTCTCAGAGTTCTTTATGATTAATACTGTAAAATTGGGTTTAATGAATGTTTGTAAAAGGATGACTAATATTCATTTGAAACTGTAATCCACACTGCCAGAGTTTGTCCACTCTGGACTCTTTTCATGAACATCCATGGACTTGAATTTTAAAAAGCGTTCATAGTAAATGGATTCGAGGCTTGCACATTTGTGTTTTTAACCAAAATGAATTTTAATTTCTTCTTCTTTGGGACTTTTGCACCAGAAACCTCGTCATCAGAGACAATCAGGGTACAGAAATAATGTCACGTGTCTTCTTTCTCTTTTTACATTCAACAAGTGTGTAAAAAGCACAGCTTGAACTTTGATCATCACAGTTCAAACATCAAAACAAATGAAGTGTTTACAGTAGATTTTGATTAAAATTGCATAGTGTCTTTCTATGTCCAGATTAGATACTAAGCATTTTTCTCCTAGTTTGATGATAAGTGGTTTATGCACCTTTCAAGAGCAGCTGGCTACCAGCTTTGCTGGGACAGTGGAAAAACACTGAGGAATAATAAATATTATTAATAACTCCTTGGTATTTCTGGGCAAAGCCAACCAGATTGCCACATCATTCCTGAGAAGGGAGGGAAACCGGAGGACACAACACCCTTCACCTTCTCTTGATGCAATTTCTTTTATTCCTATTGTTCAAGGCAGGGTAGGGACCCAGATTATCTGACCCACTGCAGGGTTTTCACTCTTATTTCTTTGTGATTATCCTTTCTAGACAAATGGGGTTCCTTGGTCATTCCTATGGACATAGATAGAGTAATGCAACATAAGCAACATGAGATTTAGAGAGATCAGAAAATATCTGCCTTCACAATTATTGGTTTGAGGGAATCAAACATCATATGGGATGAATTCCAGTAAGATTCAGAGAGATCGTTATGCTTTTCCAGCTTAGGAAGCTATAGCATCCTTGGTAAGAAGACTTGGCTATTGCATTTTACTGATCTTCGCAGAGAGAGCCATGATGCTCTGGCTGATTAGCAGCAAAAATTGTACCTCTAGGAAGTTTTTGTGTCTCTGTGCCCTGGATTGCTAAAATCATATTAAAGCAGCAGACAGCTGGAAAAATCTAATGGACATGTTTCTGGCTGTGAGGACACAGGCTCCTTCTCCATAGATCTTTGAGTAACAGAGTTAGAGGTCTTCAGAGGACTCCTCTGCATTCTCCTTTCTAGGATCTCAAGTGAATTATGTTGGATGGCTGTCAAAAACGAGTGTACTACTTCCCAGTCTGCTTCCCAGCCACTGGCAGCAAGGAGACACAGCTGGGATGCTGGCTGCATCGTTACTTCAGGAGTGAGACAAGGATGGTACAACCAGTGGTAGCTCTAAAAGTTGGAGAGCTGCTATTTGGAGAACATCCACAGGGTTCTCAGAGATGTCATGGACAGTGTAGGAAATGAGACACTCAAAGAGAAACTCTTACACTGAAATCAGTGATGTGATTTGATGTGGTGCTGCTGTGACCATCTCAAGTGCTAGACAGCTGATTGCAAAGCGAGGAGCTGCCTTCATTCAGTAGGAATGTTAGAGCCCTGGGGAAAAAAACCCAGGAAATCTATTAATTACATTTCTTATATTTCAGTTAGGAATTCACAGCTCATAAGGGTTCATCTTCCTCGCAAGGAGATGAGTATATTTCGGAAAGTGGTGAACTATTTCTCCTCCTTTTCTTCAATGCTTAGGGGAAGATACGTGTACCAGCCACACAGAGAAAAGCAGCCTGGGAAGCTGGACTGTGATTTTAGTTTGAAGGAAATGTGGATCATGGGAAATTGCTCTGGTGTTGCCTTCTGCTATTTACATTTGAAGTAAAAGTATTTCAGCTCAGTTGTGTTGCTAGAAGTGCTCCAAGTTGAGCAGCTGGACATCAGCTTCCATAAAAACCTTTCTTGGTCCCTGGAATTCTCTCCTGTGGGGGTCAGGTGCTTGCCATGCACTCATCCACTCTCTGGTTGGGCTTGCAAAGTCTGCCTCAGTTTGTCTTTAAAGATGACCCTCATCCACTTTCTTTTATGCAGCAGTTTACTGATGAGCAGGTTTGTTTCCCCTTCCTTTTCCTTGATTGATTATCACATGTAAAACTTGGTCCTTACAGAGGGACCAGATCCTAACTCTTTGCTTTGTTAAGGAACTGCCTGGTTGCAAGACTTCAACTATTGAAAATGCTTTTCTCTGGCAAAGCAAAACAAATCCTGTCACACTGAAGACACTCAGTTTCTGAAGGCTGTTCCACTATAGCAGCCACCTCTGAACAGAGCACTCAAATGATGTTCAAAGGCTGGTGGAACAACTCTGCAAATATGAAGCAAAAGTTGCCCAGCCAATGTGAATTACACTATTTTGGTTGTATCAGCTGATTTTTATTTTACATTGGATATTGTATTGGGTTTGCCTGGCAGGGTTTAGGTAGCAGGGGGGCTACACAAGTGGCTTCTATGAGAAGCTGCTGAAGCTTCACCCTTGTCTGATGCAGGCAATGGCAGCTGGTGAGGCCAAGCTCCTCAAGGATGGTGGTAGCACTGCTGGGATTACGTATTTAAGAAAGGGGGAAAAAACTGCATAACAGCAATCACACAGAGGAGTGACAATATGTGAGAGCAACAGCTCTGCGGTCACTGAGGACAGTGAGGAAGGACAGGGAGGAGATGCCTCAGGTACTGAAGTTGAAGTTCCCCACAGCCCCTGGTGCAGCCCGTGGTGAAGCAACTGTGCCCCTGTAGCCCAGGGAGGTCCATGGGGGAGCACAGATCCACCCGCAGCCCAGGGAGGACCCCACACAGGAGCAGGTGGATGCCCAAAGGAGGCTGTGACCCTGTCGGAAGTCTGCACTGGAGCAGCTCCTGGCAGGACCTGTGGAGATAGAAGCCCATGCTGGAGCAGGTTTGCTGGCTGGGCTTGTGACCCTGTGGGGCCCATGATGGAGTAGCCCATTCCTGAAGTAACTTCCTCACCATGGAAAGTTTCTGAAGAACTGCAGCTTGTGGGAAGAACTCAGGTTGGACAAGTTCATGGAGGACTGTCTCCAGTATGAGTGACCTGTATGCTGGAGCAGGGGAAGGGATGAGAAATTCTTCCTCTGAGGAAGAAGGAGCAACAGAGACAATGGATGATAAACTAATGACTCCCATTCCCAGAATCCCTGCACCACTGTCAGGGAGGAGATAGAGAAATAAGGAGTGGAGTTAAGCCCTAGTGAAAGGGAGAGGTGAGGAGAAGGTGTTTTTAAGATTTAGTTTTATTTCTCATTACTCTACTCTGATTTGGTTTGCAATAAATTAAGCTAATCTTCTTAAGTCAAGTCGGTTTTTCCAGTGACGGTAATTGGTGAGTGATCTCACACTGTCTTTGTCTTGACCCATGAACGTTTTGTTGTATTTTTTCTCCCCTGTACTGCTGAGGAGTGGCTTTGACGGACACCTGGATCCAGCCAGGATCAAGCCACCATATATATCGAAGCATTCAAAGAATACATAAGGACTTAATGATTTAAAAAACCCTAAAGACAAGTGTTATATATTGCAGTTTTTCAGTTCATTTCTTCCTCCCTTTTGGGTATCTCTGGCAGGACTAAGAGTCACAAAAGATGTCAGTCTCTAGGTCACAGGTGACACATATCTTCAATATCAGAGCTTGAGCCTGAATGCTCAGTGAGACCCACTGAAGTTCAGCACTCAGCTTCTGCTGAGTGTCATCATATTTTGGAAGCTAATTTCCTTTGAAAATCCCAGCACAAAGAAACATCAAAGAGCAATGACTGAACATCATATTATTGTGAAATGAAAGAAGTAGGGAATACATAGGGAAGGGGTTTTTGCTTTTTTTTTTTGCAAGGCTCCATTAGCAGTAGAAAACATAGGGAAAAGTGGAGTCTAGTATAGGTAACCTCAAAATATTTGTGGCTAAAATACTCAAAGCCTTTTTGTTTTAACAAAGTTCAGATTCTTTTAAAGGAAATATCATGCTAATAAAAATGTTGGGTAACAAAAAAATCAGGCTTCTAACACAGTAGTAACAACAAAAGTCCTTTGGCTAGCTGAAGACGTACAATTGTACAGGAGGCAGGGCCAGGGAACTGAGTTATTCCTAGCACTAAAATGGAAGAGATGATACTTTTCTCTGAAGATGTTTGTTGCACTGGCAGTAGAAGAGAAGATCCTACAACTGGATATTGTGCCCCTTGCAGCAGATTGTAAGTTAAATCAGTTTGTTTGTCCCTATCACTGCGTTCGTGACAGGGCCTTGAGGGTCCCTGCCCAGAGTCCTTCCCCTCTGCCCATGGCCCAGTGATACAACAGCAGGTCCGGTCTCCAGCTCCCCACAGCCCTGCCCTGCCCAGCTGTGGGTCCACTCCACAGTGAAAATGCTGTCTGTGGTAACACATAGATCACAGAAATAACTCAGCTACTAGTGTACGGGTTCCTTTTTGCAGTGCTTATATATTTTTAAAACATCAATTATTGAGAATTTTTTAATGAAAAGAAATACTTCCATTGTCTTTAGTCTGCTTTCACTGCCTGAAATGAGACCTTTTTTTTCCCCTTCAGTTTTCACGGGATCAAAGACAGGTCAGATTGAACATTTTGAGATCTTGTCCAGGATGGTTGTAACTTGAAAGCACTTGATACAGAAATCACTAAGGGTCTGTTTTCACTGAAGTACAAACAAGTGTATTGCCCCTAATATGAATCTTGCTGTCACAAAAAAACTCCTTAACTATTAATATGAGTTGTCTGGCTTGCTGTGGAAAGGAGGGGGAATTTGCTGTGGTTCACACACCTCAGCCGTTGCTAACCCTGCAGCAACTCAAGTACTATTTTTCAGCATGGCTCTTCTCACTTAAGCCTCCCTAGCTGTAGAAGTGGGTAGGCAAGTGAAGCTAATTCTGTAGCAAATGTATAGCAAGAGATAGTTAATTTTACTGAATTATTTTACAGCACAACATGCTGAATTATAGCCCATGTGGCATAAGACCAGTTTTATGCATATTTTCTTAAAATTTCAGCATAAAAACCCCCAACCCTTTGTGCAGAGCTATATTAGAGTTTGCAAGGAGAATTACCCTGAAGAAAGAAATGGTATCTGTAATTGGTGACCTTATGCTAAAAGGAGCAGACTTTGCTAGGCTACTGGAATTTTTGTGGTCAACTTTAAGCAATGACTGTTGACTGGATTTACATCCTGCCTTGCCTTCTGCTGATCTGTTAGTCTTGACCAAAAATGGTTTGCAGTTGTGGAGTGCTTGCACTATGCACACTCCTGGAGCTTGGAAGCAGTGGATTCACTGGTGACAATCAAACCAGTTAGTTAATGGGTCTGGGCGATCTGGCATTGGCATCCCTGAGCTCACAGCAGTCAGGAATATATGGACTCTGTGTGTATACATGCTGAAGCTTAATTTGCAATCCTATTTAGAGTGGAAAAAAATGCCACACTTAAAAAAAAAAAAGAAGTGCAAACAGAGTTCTTTTCACAGTGGGCAGAGAATACTGTTAAACAGAGGAAGCACAATATCCCTTTTCATAGCAAGAGATCAAATGTCTGCAGAAGAGTTTAATTTATACTTCTTCATGTGCCAGAGCTGTGTCTGAGACATTGCAGCATTTCAGTACTTTCAATCAGGTCATAGTTTCCAGCACAGATGACTTCATCCCTTTTAAAATAGAACAAATAGAATAAATGGAATTCCACATAATCATGGTAGGAGCTGGGATTATAGGAAATTAAAACACATATTTAAAAGCAGAGGTCTGTGCGGTAAATAATCGTGACATGGTGCTTGGAAAGCAGAGCTTGGTCCCTTCTCAGTAGTTAGTGGGCGACGAAGGTCCTTGGCTCTGCAGCTTTCTGTGGCGTGGGGGTGTGGGTGTATCCTAGAGGAGGATGAGAAGAGTGATGGTGGATAATGTACAGCATAACACGCAATGAAGTTGCTGCCTTTCCAGGAGGAATATTAAAATGACTCCATCTGACTCAAGTGCGACCTAGACGAGCACTGGCTGCTATGACTCAGATGTGGCTTTGGAGCCCATGTACCTCCATGCAGCTTTGATTGCCTTCTCTACTTAGATCCTCTGTTCCCTCATTCTTACAGAATATTTCACATCTCCCAGCCACAGCTCTGCGTTGGCAGTCAGAGAAAAGGTGTTGATGAATTCTGTCTCAAATTTCTGCTTGTCTGAAGAAAACCCTTATAAAATAGCAGCATATATTATACTGATATCCCCCAAACAGAGAAGTAGCTCACTGCAACCTGGAATGCTTTGAACTAGTGCTGTGAGACAAGTGTTCGTACTATTTATTACAACAGGAGAAAATGAAACTAGAAACATGTTGTTGCTTAATTATAGAATTTGCCCAACACTGCCCTCATTGTGATCCATTTTTGGCATTAAAAAAAAGAACTATCAATAACTTATTTGGGACATGACTAAATTCTAACTCATGTCAGAGGCTATGTTATTAGACAATAGACAATCATGCAGTGAAGAACAGCCTTTGCCTCCAAAGGACTCTTTTGTCTACGTAAGTACACGAGACTAAGATATTACATGTATCACATGTCCAAGACATAGAATAATTCAGGGGCAAGGCTGGGAACTGAATTCTTCCGGAGTCACAATCCTTTGTCATTAAAGATAAGCTCCCTCAGGTTGTGTGTGTTTTATGCATGTGTATGTATGCATGAATACAAATATAGTAAAGATTACACTGACAGACTCACTCCGTTTGCAGAGGTTTCTGTTTAAAAGCAAATGAAACTCTGGAAGAGAAGGCAAATTCATCACTGGTGAGTTGGCTGAATCCAGTCACATGCTGTATAATATAACTTATCCTTAGGAATTCATGCCTCCACTGGGTCTGCCTACCAGATAAGCTACACTGAGATGAAAGTGAGTTGTATCAGATTCTGGTGCCCAGAGCACAAAGTTCAGACTCTGTTTCTCTTTTATTCAGCTGGATGCTGTGTAACAAACAGCATTCCCTCTCTCAGAAAAAGAAGTTAATCAAGGGGGAGATATACAGGTAAAATTTTTATGTATGGCACTCTTAATAATATCTCTGAACATTTGAAAGTGTATGTGAGTTACTTGTGTCGACTCGGCTTCTTTAAAAGTTTAACCTGGATTGCTATAGTTGCAGAAAACAGAATTCTCTAGCTTGATTCTGGTAAACGCAGTCTCCTAATGACATCAAAGATTATAGCAACTGCAAGGCACTAGTTTGCCTTTGTAGTTCCAAGTTGCTCAAAAAACTTTTAATGTATTCTTGTAGGTGTAACCATGTGTCATAAATATACCCGCCAACAAGAGATAAACCCTAACATGAAAACAACTGTTAATTGATTACTGCAGAAAAACTGACAAACTTGAAGTGAATAATGCTAAAAGGTGTTAATTTGTGGATTTCTGTAGGCTTTGAAAAGCAAAATTAAGTTTATATGGGATTTCGATGTGTGACATAAACTGTGGGCCATGTGCCTGTTTTGCATAAATCAGCATCATTGCACTACGAGCCAGGAGAGCTCTGCTGTACTCAGCTGAGAAAGTGGCCCATGACTCTGAAGACGCAGTGATCAGCATCAGTTTTTGCTCAGTTTCATTTATTTGGGGAGGGAGGAAAAAGGATCTAATGGGGACTTGCTAAACTACTACTCAAGTCTATAAAAATTTTTCCTTTTCTGCAGTAACATTGCTGCTCCAGCCTGGTGTGAACTAAGTATGAACAGCATTTTGTGCTTGAGTGAGCTCTAGACCCCCAAGCCTAGGGGACCCTGGCAATGATGCTGGGAGATTATATGATCCACAGCAAAATTATTCCAGGAAGGCAGCAGACAGTAGCCAACACTGGCAATCAAAAGGGGCAGTGCTGGCAGCTCTATCACTGTCCTAGCTTGCTAAACGGCTCCTCTCTTTTCATGCAAAAATGCAGGCACACACAAAACCACTCATCTTTAGAGCTAGGCAGAATTTTTGCAGTGAAACTTCTTACCAGCTCTGCATATTTAGCTCCAGAAGAAACAACTTCACAAATCTGTCAAAAATTTGAAATTTTTAATTTCAGAAAGAAATGTTTTGACTTCTTTTGTTTGAAGTGCTTTGCTTTGTTATCTTAAATTTCATTTACAATTATAATTTTAAAAATAATTATGTCAACAAAATGAAGGGTGCATTCAGGTAGAATAAAATTAGAGGAAAAATGGAATGTAAAATTAGAAGAAAAAAAACCTGAGTTTTGTTGGTTAGCAAAGTAAAAGAGCACCTTAGTCATAAACTTCAACACTTGCTTTCCTTTACTCCATCCTTTTCTGCATGATTTTGCAACACGGACAGGAACATTTAATGAGGAACAAACTTAGATGAAAGGCCATTAGAATATTTGTTGAGATGGATACCAGATGATAGCTACTCCAGAGACCTAGGAAGTGAGGTGAACTGTACCTTTGCCTTCCTGGTAGAATTGATGTGTGGAAAGGCAAAGGAGAGAGCAGACAAGAATGAAGTTGTATGTACGAATGTATGTATGTATGTACACATGTATTTTTTTTAACTTCAATACTGTCTGTGCTGCTTTAGCCTGCTCAGTGTAGATTGGGCATAACCTGTGGCAGCACAAAGCACCTCCACGCCAAAGCACTTGTGCCTTCCGTACGGGTTTAGGTCACCTCTGCAGTGGGAGAAAACTACTTATTTTTCAGCTGAAATTACTCCACAGTGGCACAAACTACTGAGGTAGCTATCCTAGCATGGGGGCAGTGCCTGGCCATTGTCTAATTAGCTGCCTTCTCAAAACAACAACCAACAAAGCAGCTCAGCCCCACGCATCCTGCACATTTTATTTTAATATTATTCGCCTGGTTCAAAACCCTTATGGTTCTGGGAACTTTTCTTTCTAGTGGGGAAAAAGTTTCATACTGTAACTGTTAGTTGATCTCAAAGTGAACTGAAAATTAAACCTTTGTACTCTGGGGTTTGTTTGGACCCATTGTACTGAATCTCTCATTGTACTGCCATCAGTGAGACTTTTTTCACCATCCTGCATGACTGGGACTCAGCAAACAGTAAATTTACTTTTCACAAACTGATGCAAAAGATGAGGTATGTGCAAAGTGGCTGAGTTAATTGTGCAGGAGAAACATGGGGCCAGATGCATGGTGATTATCGATTGAACTGAAGCCAGAGGCTCAGCCCCTTAACTTTTCCAATCTCTGACTTCCTGATGTTGCCTCTCCCTCTAGTGCACTGCATTAACTCACAATGTAGCTGGAACGTTCCACAGTTACTCACGAAAAAGGATCTGTGTGGGAAGGTGAAGGAGGATGGTGGGGGAGACAGGCAATTCATGGGGAGGAAAAGAAAAGAGCTGGAAAAATCAAGAAATAGAAGGAACATAAGGGGAATTGCATCTTTCCCTAATTTGAGTGGGATACTCCTGGCATTTCTGCCACTATGAAGTTATATATTATCTCACCTTTTACTCAAATAATTTAAGATGGCATTTCAGAGCAGTCAAGTTTTTCATTACGCTCTCCCTAAATATGTATTTCTCCATCAAAAAACAGTGGTGAAATAAGTCCATTTAACTCCCCTGAAATGTTGTCTGAGAGTCCTGAAATATTTTGGAATGTGGATGACATAGGTTTTTTTTTATAATTGACACCTGCAAATGTGGTCCTTCAGAAACCCCTTGGCCAATTTGCCTCAGACTTTGTTTATTCAAAAGGGGCTAAAAACTGAAGGAAAATGCATTTGAAGTGTCTAACTTTGGTCACTGCTTTTTTTTAAAGACATTTGAAATTTGCAGCAAAAATGTTTTCCATCCTACTCTCATAGCATAAAACATCTGAGCAGACTTTCTTTCTCAAACTATGTTACCTACCATTGAGACCATACATGGAAAATTTCAGTGCAGAATTTATTTCACAAAACACACAATAACAAGAGATTAGAGTGGAATTCCGGAGTATTTAAATAAAGTATCTGCTCTTCTCCAAAGTTTTATGTCCCTCTGACACATATGTGTGCATGCACACACACAGAACTATTCCAAAAAAAGTAAAAATCACCATCTGCCAACAGATATGGCAAGTAATTGCATTTATTTCCTGTTCGAAGCAACTGAGAGGAGCCAGTGGTCTATCAGGCCCTGATGTGTGATAAATAATGGCTGGTGAGCAGATATCTATTTTCTAAAATGATGAGTGTATGTGCATATACTCACAGAGGTGGTGGGCAGTTGCATCTGCTGTGTGAATTTGGAAGCTGTTGGTGAGCACACAGAGTTTACTCATAGAGACATCCAGGAAGGAAGGTCATTCCCACAGTGTGTGCTGGGGGGAATGGCTTCCAGAGAACCACTGTGACATCAACTTGAATATTAGGTGGCCACTGAGAGTGCAAGTGTAGCAAGGACAGAGAATTCCCAGATTTCTCTTTGTAATCTTCTGATCACCACACAGTAAAAGGTCTGTCCTAGCATGTGTTCCTGCTCTGTAAAATGGTTGGTTTTCTTCCTATCCTAAAACCTCTGGGTCTTAACTGATGCCCGTAAAACAGTGCATGCTGGGCTGGAATGTGCTGCAGAAATGCAAAAATATAATTAATGTTGCTGTCCAGTGGTAGAGCTTGATCCAAAGCCCACTGACTTTCCTCGATCATGGCTCAGGTCAAATGATTTGTAAGTACTACAGTACCCTACCTCTCTGATGGTTTGATCCTCAGTTGCACAGAGGATAAAAGGAGCAGAGGGGAGAAGAAATGCTTCATGTTCACTGCTGAACATCTTGTAGGCAAAATTATCTGTACAAGGCTGCTACTGCCACCTGCCACCATCAAACCTGTGAAAGCACCACTCCACCGCTCAGTGGAGCACAGGCCCTACATATTCTTTTAATGTTTCCCCTCTTGTTCTCTGCTTAACCCAGGCACTAATGCTCCATGACAGCACCTGAGAGTAGGGGCCAGCCATGAGCCATCCTGCTGAGCTGCTCCAGGCAGGAGAGCCAAGGCAGCCTCAGCTCCAGCAGCTCTTGCCAACCACAGGCAGCTCCGACTGGAGCCAGGGGCAACCTCTTTGAAGTGCGGCCACTCTTCCCGGCCCCATTCCCTCCCCTCTGCTAGGTGTTAACACAAACATCGCCCCAGCCAAAAGACTTCCATTATTTATTGGGGGCTACTTTTCTGCCAGCTGAGTCCCAGACTTCAGGAGCTTTGAAGGAGCCAAACAACTGGATATATGTCTCCAAAGATATCATAAAAGCCTGAGTAGAATGGCTATTGAAGGTGCACATGGAGCACCTTGTGAAAGCAATCCCCTGTGAGTGTCAGTGCCAAGAGAAACAGCGGGCGAGCCCTCTCTCCAAAGAGGTGCTGACAGTGACAGGCATTAATGCTCAAATTACAATGGAAATGTTTGTATATTAATGGCAAACCACTTAGACTTACCCTCCTCCCTGGTTTGCCTTTTAAAATTTTTTTTAAAGAAAAAAGGTGGAGGAGGGAGGTTTTCATTATTGCTGATCAGGGAGTATTACTTGCATCTCTCCCATGGCATATGTTCATACGCCTGTGGGCTCACACACGGAGCGTTCTCATTTCAAAGCTGAACAGCTCTCTTAGCTATTTTTCTTTTCCCTTCTTCAGGACTTCAAGGAGTGAGTAGGATGTAATCTCAGAGTGAGGAGGCTTGGTTCTGTGCCAGGCACTACTGACTTACCACGTTGTCCCTGAGTAAGTCACCTCACCTCTCTTCTCCTTCATCTCGCCACCTGTAAAAAAGGGAATGTGATATTCTCCTTCTTTTGTTTAATTAACTGGCAGTGCTTTAAAAATTCATAGACTGAAAGCCTTCACATCACTTCTTTTTTTTTAAAATCAAAACCTAATTTACTTTAGGACATTGTAGAAACCTCCAGAAACATGCATTTTGAGTCTTATCTTACATGATTACTGTAACCTCGCTGCTTAAAATAACTTCCATCATTGTAAGTGCCAGTCTGCCTGTTGCAACTATAGGCAGACCTGACCCAGCAAGGCTCGTCACTGGGACAAAGGGGCCTTTGCTTACTTACATGGGCCTTTGCTGAGCACTTGTGGGAAAGTCCAGCTTCACCGAGGGATATGGGAAGGAGACTTTACCTTAAGTAACAAGAAGTGGACCTCTTCCCAAAGCAGGGATAGAATTTGTACCAATTCAAATTACGGGGTAATTTGAGTCTCGGGGAATAGATGAGGAGAAAACCACACTGCTGTCACCTGGCTCAGCTTTTTGTTTGTTACCTGTCTTATGCTTTTTAATTTGTCTGTATTTATATCATTGAAACTTAAAAATTAGAGATGGAAAAGGACACCTGCGTCTTTCAGTTTAGTTTTGTGTGCTGTAAAGTTGCCTCCTACATTGTATCTCCTGTTTTATGTATCAGCACAAAGGACAGAAAGGGGCAGAGAGGTGACCAAAATAAGGGCATTTGCCCACCCCAGAGACCCCCATCCACATTTTTCCTGTGAGCCCTTCTTTCAGGTAGCAGCTGGGATCTGATTCTGTGATTCCTGCTAATTTGAATATAAGCCATTTTTGTATGCAAAGGATTGCTGACACCAGCAAATTTCACTGTAATGATTACTATGGAAACGTTTATCTATAAATATAAAATTCTTTAAAGCTTAGCCTTTTATCTTTATAGAAAAAGGCCTGTTTATGTCACTTCTAAGCTTCCAGCTTTAATGTAGACATGAGCTGTTCTTATGCCAAACAAGATAACCTTAGTGTTAGAGCTGTGTGAGCTTTGAAACATGGGAATTTGAGCTAAAACCATTATTTTTTTTAAATACAATATTAATAGCTGAATGGAAAAATATTTTAAAATGCCTTTGTAAGCCCAAAGCTCTAGTTCACTTGCAGTCTTCGTTTCTATGTTTTATTGTAATGTCTCTTGTGTGGAGTAGCTGCTTTCAGCTGCCAGTCAGTCCTTAAACTCCATGTGTGTGTGCACAAACACATGTGTGTTTCATGGTGAGGATAGAGGGAGCAGAGAAAAAAACGGAGAAGTCTCTTACTCATTAACCTTTTCCCTTTGTGTTTTTAGACATCGGTCTTCAATTATGGATTATAAGTTTAGGTCCCCATAATATGTTTTGGGTTTTTTTGCTAAATGACAAAAAAAGAGAAATGATTTTAAGTTAATAAGATTAAGGTGTTTGTTACTTAAAACCTTGAGTGAAAAGGGTGTATTAGAAAGATGAGAACTAGTATTTTTTCCTTATATTTCTGTCTGAGAATTTTTTAAAACTATTTTTCCTTGACTTTGACAATTACATTTGAGAAATAACTGTATTAAGATAGGGTTTTTTCAAACATACACACTAATACCACAAACACCCACATCTGCAGATACTATAAAGCTATTCCATTAAAGCTATTCTCAAATAAGATGGAATCATGGGGTTAAGTAATACAGATTTAGGGTCAAAACTTAAATGTTCAAAAATGTTTGCAGAATCAGCTCCCCACAGACTTTGGAAACAGAATTCATGACATACACAGTGTGAAATCATAGCTGCTGATGATCAGAAGGTTAATTTGTTATTCATTGCCAAGGAGCAATTGATAGCAGCAACCTTGTCTACAAGGGCACAATTTATATATATATTAAACTTTCTCTTTGTGTAGGTTTTGGTTATTAATACTGATGATTTTTTCATTCCACTTTTGGGTGGAATGAGAAAATGGACAATTAAATATTTCATTTAACATTCAGCACTATCCTGATGAGCTAAAACTAAGAAGTCAAGTTCAAGGATAGAGTGGGCTTTAAGCTACCTTCTGTTCTTCCAATTTTATGGGAGAATTAGGCAGATTCTTGGCATAATTTAGACACTGAGTAGAGTAATCTTTTACATTAAATTGTCTTTCCCGGAATGTTCTGGGGACTACAGTCCCATCCATAGTTCTTCCTGTGCGGGAGTTTGTGAGGGAATTCTGTGTTACAGGACTGAAGAGGCTTCTGGCAGTGAGACATGGTCTGATCCTCCTCTTTGAGTCTCCCTTTGTTCATTCCCTCTCCTTGCTTTTCCTCCCCAGTGCACTGTTAATAAAGCCCTCAGAAATTTTAACTGGAAGTTAAGTACAGACAAGCCACCCCAGACTTCTGCCTGCCCTCATTGTGCTCTTCTAAGTTCACTCACAGTGTCATGCTCTGAGAAGAGCAGCAGTCAGAGGAGTCAATTGGACACTGTCAGTAATTGCACAGATTGCCTGGAAATAAAAGATCTAAGAGCCAGCACTAAACTCTTAAATAGGACATGCAGTAAAAGCACAACAATACACTGTGGCTCCCATAAGGCTGAGGGAAAATCAAATAGTAAATATCTCATATTGGATTCAGAGAAATACTCCCAAATTTAGGAGCTCATTTGAAGACTATCCCAATAACTCAAACTTGTTGTGTATAATATTAGCCTGCAAATCTCACAGGAAAGGCTGTGGGGTATTTCAGCACTTTCATTTGTGCTCCTGGCAGGAGCATGAGTATTAGTATAGAAACAAAAATGACCATGAAAGTAACTTTTAAAGCAGTAGCAGCTTTTTATTCTCTTTCAAATCCTACAGAAAGGATTAGAGTTGTGGGAAAAGATTTAGCTTACTTTCTATTCAGTCCTAATTGGCTTGCCCAGCCTTGATATATTAAACCATATATTGTTAACGTCTTTATCATGTCTTTATTTCTTGTCCTGTTTCAAGGTTCAGATCACGGTCATCAATCCTCACCGGAAAACAGTCTCCTCTCCTAGAGGGCTGCCTTGTAAATGCAGCAGTGATTTAAACTGGGAGGACTGAGGGTAGGGCCTCACCATGATCACTGCTACCTGGAGGGAGAGGTCTGGATGCAGTTCCCTGAAGTCAAGACAGGAATGTCTGGAGAAACTATTTCTCTGTTCTCCTTCTCACAAGCTGTACTCACTGAGGCACTCCAGCAGCACCATAATCAGGAGCAATGTAGTGGAATCTTTGGGATGTGAAGTGTTCCCTACTGGAAACCTCTACAACCTCTCACACTCCAGCAGGTTGGGGGGAAATCAAAAAATCATGGTTTGGGTTGGAAGGGACCTTACAGATCATTTAGTTCCAACTTCCCTAGCTGAGGGCTGGCTAGCATTTGTGGAGGGTAAGTGATAGTAACCTCTGCTACCTGCAGACTGATTCTAGTGGGATGCCTTGTCCTTCCTCCAGAAGATGAAGATGGTGTGACAGTAAAGAAAAATCCAACAAATTTTGCCTTCTCTGACAGAAGTATGTAATATTGCAAGGCA
This sequence comes from Dryoscopus gambensis, assembly GCA_013389985.1. Classification (NCBI taxonomy): domain Eukaryota; kingdom Metazoa; phylum Chordata; class Aves; order Passeriformes; family Malaconotidae; genus Dryoscopus; species Dryoscopus gambensis. The sequence continues at coordinate 126,733 of WEIT01015978.1, read as the reverse complement.
GTAGTATTGGAAGAGGTGAAGATGCAAGGCAGGCCTGCCCTATTTGGTCACACCAGGATATTCTGGGTTTGCATTCTGAGAAGATTCATGTGGCTTTGGGAATCCTGGAGATGCTCACATCGTCTTCCTGGCACGACTGTGTCATGCAGAGCAAGGTGTACATCTGTCACCTGTATATCCACACGTACATGAATATTTGGCCTGAGGCTTAGGGGGACAAAGAGGTCACAGCTCAGTCATTCCGTTTAGTCAACACCTTCTTTGCTGGGAGATACTGCTGCTACATGGTAACAAACATCAACCTCCCTGATGTGCATGAAGCAGGAGGATTTTAGCCCTCTTAATCAAGTGAACATAGAAGAGATGAATTATCCGAGGAACTAACCCATAAGGCTGGACAGTTCTATAAGCCAAGATCTAGAAAGTGCTCTTTGTAAATTAAATGCATCGTGTTTCTTTGGGTTCTGTTTCCATGTAGTTTGTGATGGAAGTACCTGTTTCCATTCACAAATGGATAAACACAAGAACACATTTACTCTTCCAACTCTCTGTGAAAAAGTTGGCCGACATGGAGGGGGCCCAATGTACCTGAAATAATATGAAACACCTCTTTTCTATTTATTAGTTTACATACTGTGTTCAGGAAACAGGGTACAGAAACTTCCTTAAACCTCCAGGAACAATAGCTATTGTTGGTTGTTGATATGGCATGAGCTCACATCCAGGATACACTGAGAAAGGAACTCCTGACTACAATAAGTAATATACTTCTTAACTCCTGGTGTGAAAGAATGTATTTATTGTTTTTCCAATGAGAGATGGAGAAAGAGAGCTTTAAAAAGAGGGCTTTGCTTGGCAGGACAAAATCTCTGATTTTTTTTTTTCTCTTAAAAATTCAATTAAGGATTTTCTTACAGAAGAAAAAAAGTTTTATAGTCAGGTTCCCAAGAGTCTGTGTTGAAATCTATTTTGAATTTGACTGTATTATATGAAAATGGTAATATTAGTGGGACAGGTCTATAAAGCTCTTCTTTCTAACTGCTTTTTTTTTCTTGCCTTCATCTATAGTGGGGGTGGAAAACTCTACATCACAGAGAGCTCAAAGCCCTTGGTCAAAGTTATACAGGAATATGTTTCTCTGGATTTTTACAAAGTTGATTAGGGTGAAGGAGCTTCTTTAATGCTACACTCTGTCAGTCCTTTAGGAGCACAGCCTTAGTTGTTTGAAAAAGAAATTTGCAGAACCCTGGCTGTTCTATCTCAAACTGACACTTACACTTAGATTTAGTGGATACTCAGGACTAAATTGTGCACTACAAAAGGAAAGGCCTTGAAGGGAGCCTAATCTTTAGATGGAATGTGCCAGTTAAAACACAGGAGTGGGAGTTAGGGGGCTCTGCAGCATTTCTGATACTGTGGCACCAGTCACGTCACTTTGCAGAGAAAAAGGGAAAAGGCTCCTCTCTGTCCTGTGGAGCAGGACAGAGAGGAGCATTACCTCTTTTCATCCCTTTAATGCTTCCCAAGAGAGCCATCTGGAGTACTTTGGGGAAGTAAAACTTTGTCACATACATCATTTTATTGAAATGTTATCCTCTGCAAAGCTTTGCTGCACTGGTTTTTGAGTTTAGAGGGAGTGCTTGCTGGGCTTGCTGGAGGTCTGGACTGTGTAACACTGAAGCCAAATCCCCACTCCCTACTTGGTCAGTTGAGGCGGACACTCGCCTCTGCCTTCCCAGTCTTGCCATAAGCACCCAGTCAATGCCTCTGAGGTAGACTCCCCTGGAAAATTGAGTTACCTCTCCTTGTTCCTAAGATAAAAGAACTGGACATTCAAAACTATTCTTGTTTTTTAAAAATGTCTCCTGCCCTGAAGTCTGATTTTTAACTACCCAAATGGCTATTTCAGTTGTTCTGTGCATTAATGTTGCCGCACAGGTGTCTTGTAAGGGCAGCTATTAAGCCTTGCTGTGACACTTCTTAAATGAAATAGTAAATCTAAAACCACAATAAATTCTAAGCACCAATGTCTAGAAAAGGGTTTTTAAAATAATGATATATATAGTCTGAGGCACCAGTTTCCTGTAGAATTATGTATTATTAGCTACTGCACTGTATAGCTGTCCCAGAAATAAAAATGCAGTGTCACAGGCTCCCATCCAGAGCTGAAAAATGGAGAATGACCTTTGAGAGGTTATTTTTTCTTGATTTCTCTTAGTCACTTGCCCCTAATAAACTGAACCACTCTTGGAATATCAAAGTATTTTGCTAACTTTTTCATAAATAATTCTTGGTTAGAGATAACTCAGATTTTTCTTTTTAAATATGTGCACTTTACATGTGCTTCGAAGAGAACATGGCATTCTTTTGGTTCCTTGGTTGCAGGGCTTTAAAAATAAACTCAGTGCAATGTTGCAAATGAGATAAGATACATACTTTGACATTCATTTTTGTTTCTCCAAATTTTAATGAGAAATTTAAATAACTTACTACCAAACATGCCTAGTAAGTGGTAAATCTGTGCAGCAGGTGGCTTCAAGGGAAAAGGGGTCTAGTTCAAGTTGGTCTCTCCAAACTGGCCAGTATTTGCTCAGGCTGGAGCTGCTGGCACTTTTAGGCCTAGCTCTTGATTTTCCAGGTGAAAAGCAAGAAACTTTGGATGACACTTGTTCTGTGGTTTTTTAGACTCTCATTTTGAGGGCACACAGGAAAAGACTGAGAATCAAACCTAAATCCCTGCAGGGTGAAGTTATGATGCTGCTTCCTAGCTCTGGGGTGCCAAGGCTGTGACCTTGCAGGGACACTTGAGCAGATGCTCTGCACTCATTCAAAGCCCTCTGCAGACACAGAGGGACTGACCTCCACTCTGTCAGCAGCAAGGGCAAATCACACTCTTACAAGGCACACTCAAATTTGTAATGAACCCCAGCCAGCACTCCCCCATTAAAAATGAACCCATGTAGGGTTAAAACCACTTGCCAAAGGTACAACACCCCTGCCAAACCTCCCACAGTGTTCTGGCAGAGATGTGTAAAACCCATCTATCAGAAAAGGGGCCATGTTCTGATATCTGAAAGACAGGCACTTTTAAAATTAGCTTGGGTTTAAAGTGAGTGATAGAATAAGCAGAGTTTTCTTCTATTGGTTAATCAAAAGCCAATTCCCTGTGGGATTTTCTTGTAGAAAATTAGGACCAGTTTGTCTATTGGTGGTTAAAAATCACACCACTCAGTGCTGAAATAATGAAGACTTTCTAGTCTTATAACATTCTTCAACACTATTGCTTGTAATACTCTTGCAACTCATGTATGATGGTGAGAAAAATTGTCTAGTTTGAAAAAAAACCCCATCACACTTGACAGACAGAATTAAATGAAATAAACTTTAAGAATGCAGAAACTTTGTTTATTTGAGAACCCTTTTTTGAATGTTCATATTCCATGACAGCCAGCTGATCTAGTATGAATCTGGGCAAGGAGAGAAGCAGGTTTAGAATAAATTTTGTAGGATTATTTTTGTTTCCTTGGGAAACTACAGAGATGTTGGTTTAGCACGTTGCAGCTTTGACTGGAAGGTTATATATTCTACACTTTCCTCTGTATAATCCAGCTACAAAAGCTGCTGTAAAGGCAGCCTCTTAGATGTCCAACAGCAACCTTGCCAAATTAGAATGACAAAACATTCCCTCCTAATGGGATAAGCCTCGCTCTCATACCTTCTGATGTGTTTGTATCTCCTCTGATTATTTACAACAAAAAATAGAAGTTGCTCCACCAAAAGTACTGAAAATACTTAATCCTCGCATACCAGGTTTTTCCTGCTGATCTTGTTGCCAGTTCTGTACCAATATTTATAGACATTCTTCTTCTCCCCCCTCTTCTGCTTAGATCACCATGAAAGAAACAGAGTGTAGTTCTACAAGTACCCAAAACCTGGCTGTTGTGGGATGGCACTGAGACAAATAGTTTACAGAACTCATTTTATGTTTTAGTAAATACATTTAAGCACTTCTATTGATACAAATAGCATCTGTATCAGTATCTGGGACTAAAAGAGAAAGACTCCAGTCAATGTGATTCTCTGCAGGGGACACTTGACATCTAGGGCTGTGACTCAGTCTCTTCAGTATTAGGATGAAGGACTGTGAAGTGCATCATGAGAATCTTTTTCTTTCTTCTGATGTACCACGCAGTAACTTTTGTTACAAGCATGAGGCTGGTGACAAATGGTACTTACCCATTATGTGTTTACAAACCTTAAAATAATTGTTATCCTCAAGATCCAGCAACTCACACATCAGAAAGGAAAAATGTTTTCCCTGCCTTCACCCTCACCCTTTATTTATTTTTGCAAGTTTAAATGAGGAGGTTGAAAATTATTTCACGGTGCAATCTAGGCTGTGGTTGAGTTTTGTAAAGTTTAGAGGAAAAAGAAAGATAGGAAAGAAATATGTGAAAATCTAAGTAATGTTTTGTCATCTGGGTTCTGGTCCAAAGACACAGCTTAAGGAACTCTCTCCAAAGAAATTAAAGCAGTCTTGATGGGTACTGGGATATTAAAAAAATAGTTGTACAAATTGTCCAGAGTTCCCAGTCCCCTTCCCCATGACATCTACAGTAATACCTGCAGAAAAATGGCCACATTTGTTCTAGTCTGCTGTGTACGATTAGAGGCTATATACCACAGTTGCCACGTGAAGAAGCTAGAATGAGTGCCTCTGATTTTTGTTAAAATAGCCACCTTTTTAGGCATGTTTTTAGATGTGTGTTACATAAACATATTTGGGGTTTCTGAGAAGTATTCTAAGTGTACCAGAGGAGTTAAAACATCCCTCTATATGCACAAGGGGACAGACTCTTTTTATTTTACTTTCTATCTTGGTCATCTGTTGGCTTCATTCTTGGGACTACCAAGATTCTTTTAATACACCTTCTATCTCTACTTGGACAAGGAGTTTTTTAATGTAAGCATAATTCAGCTTTTCAGGCTACCTGAAGGCACATTTATGTATTGCAAAATTCAGAGGAGAGATTGTTTTGCCTTTCTTTACTTTTTCAAAAAATACAATAGTTCACATCCAAAGGAATCCCTTTGGTCAACCTGGTGTACTCCAGAATAATCCAGTTGCTGTAGTTATGAGCTTTGGCCTAGATAAAGACAGAGAAAGGTATAGTAAGATAAGCATCAGCATGAGATATCTCTGTTTTGTAGTTTACAGGAGCATTATCATTATGATGGCATAATCAGGATGGAATTGCAGGACACTGCAGAAAGTATTCGGATAGCAGATAATAAAACAACATATAATCCAAAACTTCTCTGCCACAGTCAATATAGATAAGGGAATGGAAAACTGATAGTAGAGAGGAGGCCTCTTCCAGCTTGTTCTGTTTCTTTTTAGTTTCAGACATTCAGAGTCATCACCAAAAGTAATTTGATGACTTCGGTTTCATCAAAGCATTGCAATTCCTCTGCAAAGCTGATGCAGACAATTCAGAAAGGGGAGGTGGATCCACAGAGCTCCTTAGAGGGCACTGAAACCAGATCCATTTGTGGCAGCTGCCCTTCTCGAAGCCATCCCACAAAGAAAGGCATGATTTTGCTAGGGCTGACCTATCCAGTTTCGTCTAGTACTTTTAGCTTTCAGCTTTAGCGTTGCAAGAGACTTTGAAAAAATTTGTATTTGTGGCATAGCTTTATATTGCTGGCTTTTTCTTTTCCTTTCTTTTTTTTTTTTGGTTTTTTTTTTTTTTTTTTTTTTTTTTTTTTTTTTTTTTTTTTTTAAATGCCAAACATTTGGAAGCTCTCCAGTATTTCCAGTATTTGCACTCTTTGCATCCATCTCTACTGCTGCTATTTGGAGCTGTTGCATTTCAATCCATTAAGTTATAACCCCATTTTTCCAGAGAGCAACTGACTCCATTTCAGCAATTAGGTGCCCTTCAGATATGTGAGACCAAGTCTCCAGTGCTATGAATGACTTTTTAATGCTGGGGAAAAATGCAACAATTTCAAAAGGAAAACCAAGAATCCCAATCCTCCGCTTTTCTCCCACCTGTAGTTCTGCATCCATACCTGTAGTTCTGTATCCATACATCACAAAAGACAAGATCACAGCCTATTAGGAGGTAGCTTCTTAAACTACCCCTCTAGAATGGGAGCAATCCATGTTAGAATTCCAGAATTTAATCATACAGAGGAAGAAGAAAAATCCAGAACACTTAAAATCCCAGTTGGACACTCAAATTCAGAAGATACTGGCTGCTTTGTACAGCCGGGATTATTTCTAGTGTTTGGAAGGAAACTGAGATTTGGAATTAATTGAAAACTGAAGTTTGTCTTGATGAAGAGAAGGATCCTGCATTCCCTGTGACTTTCCTGTGAGGTTTAGTAAAGAACCTGCTTCAGTCTGCCTTGCGAGCTGATGATGTTGAGCATCAATTTCCATTTTATGTGGTAGACATCCCTTACTAACAAGGGGCTAGACAAGTACAGGATGGGAAAAAATTTGTGAGTTGAGAGGGAGTTCTCTGATTTCTGGAGGTAGTTTCTAGCATGCCCAGATGGAGGAGGGCAACTGCTCTGCATAACGGTGGGTCATGGCTTAGCTTTACTGTTGGGCGCTCAGGAGGAAGCTGTGACCAGGGCTTTTTTTCATTAGTGTTTGTCAAGGCCTTCCTTTTCTCAAATGCAGCTTCCCCAAATGGAAGCAAAGGAGTCCAGCAGAGACATAAAACATTAACTCAAAGGCAGAAACTAATCCAAAATATTTCCTTTGCAATGGTTTGCACTAGGAGTTTGTCAGAGCACTGATTTCAAGTCAGGTGAATACTCATGTCCCTGTGAGTGGCTGTGCGTGGGACAAAGCCAGCTGTTCAGAGACAGAAAAGTGTTTAAAGAGAATGTAGAATAAAGACCTAATTGGCAATAATTTGGATTTTTTCATCTAGCTGGTAATTTTATCCTTAAGCAAAACATGTTTCAGGTGGGGCTGCTCCTTTTAAGGTGAACTGCTGAGTGTGGGAGCAGAGAGAAGTTTCCAGCCCACAGGGATCAGGTGGAAGTAAGGTGAATGTGAGGAGCAGGAATGTGAGACTGATGCTCAAAAGGTAGAGAGCAGTGTGTAAACGCCACAGCCAGGTCTCTGGAAAGGGGAATGGGTGGTTCCTCAGCACCAGAGAGGACTTTCTTATCTGCGCAATTCCTGCAAAGCAGAGCCATTAATTTCTTTGAAAACATGCTTGGAAGCAATGACCTACTTTCAGCAATGTAGCTAACAGGGGAAGACTTGGGTATAAACCTTTTTTATTTCTGTTCTCCTTTGCCTACCCTCTTTTGAGTTTTCTCCACTTAGAGCCAGCTAATTAGTTTATAATCTAATTAAATTTGACTTTTTATTTTAGTTTGGTCATCTTTAGGGAGCTCACTCTAAGGAAAAGCTCTGGGAAGATGTAGTTCAAAGCTGTAACTGATGAAGAATCCCATCGGGCTTTCCCCAGCCTCATGCAGGGAGACCCAGCTTGCACAGCTTGCTGCCACTTAATATATGGGCAATGGTACAGCCCCATCCACACCCCAATTCTGGCAGTGCAAAGAAAGGAGCTGATGGAGGCCAAAAGCTCCAGGCCTGCTGAGCCAAGCCGTGCTCCTGTTTTTACTTGGAGTATGAATGACAGCCCTTGCATTAAGGTCTGAAACTCGCTCTGGTTGTTCTGGGTGGAAAATTTTTGTTACAAAACTGATGAATCACAGACTTGGTTTTTCTGATGTTGTGATCGTTGCATATAATGCCATTATGGAACTACCTATGACCTTCAGATGAGTTGGTAATTATGAAAAAATAACCAAACCATCTGCAATACAGCTGGGCATAGGAGTGCCTGGCTGACATCTTAGAAAATGAAAAGGGGATTTTGGAGAAACATTTCCTATTAATTCATGCTGCCAGTTGGTCCTAGAATTCCTGTGGATATTACTGGGAGCCAGTCATCTAATTGTGAAGGGCCTTCAGTGACCCATTTGATTCTCTAACACAATGATAGCTAGAATCACAAGTTTCAAGAGCTTTATTTTTCAGTTCTGCCTCCCTATAAATTTACTGCTGTCCACCCACCTCTTAGAAGGGACTATTTTATATTAAAGATATTCATGAAGGTTTTATTGTTGGGCTTGCTGCTAGTTATTTATTTCTGAAGTAAACTCAAGGTTAGAACTGACTGCAGGCACTAGAGTGGTGATTTCTTACCAGAACTAGTATCCAAGCAAAAATCTCACTTCCATCTGGTTTTGAAAAACCTTGGCCTTCACATTTTATTTTTAAGTTCTTACTAGGTCATCCAATTAATAGATTGACCTATATTTATTTCACTTCTCTTGCTACAGGTTAATTTTGACCTCTGGAACTTAGAGAAATAAAGCACAAAATAATGCATCAGATAAAAGAAACTATTTCAATGTAAGCTGAGAAGCCAAAGCTGAAGGGCAAAGGTGGCAGGGAAGAAGGCACAGTACATAATTTCTGGTGGTGATATTCATGGCATCTCACAGTAAGTGCATTCAAATACATTTCCAGCAACTCAAAGTTGCTTCTTATGGATGAGGGGGATTAGCACTAACAGGAGGTAGGACTTTAAAGTGAAAATGTATTAAAATAGTCTGCTTGCAAAAGAGCATGGCTCCTGCAATGTTTCTAGGGCTTGCATCTTCACTGCTCTGTACTGTGTTTGCATCAATACAGAAATTTTCAGCCTGTAGGAGTTTAACTTAGCACCTGCTGCCACCTTATTTAGAGGACTGTGTGTGTTGTTGCTCTTTGTTTGCTTTTTTTTTTCCAACTAGGTGCAGTTCTTTAGCATATTTTCTGTCTCTAGAAATAAATATATTATAGGCTAGTTCCATACTGAAGGAATCACCTGCCTTTGCTTAGTCCACAAACAGGACTATTAGGATGCAGGCTGGCCTGCGTTGGAGCTGGTTTGGGCACCACAGGATTTAGAGCTGTAGCCATTCAGAGGGCATTAGCATTTTGAGAGGTTTAACCAACAAAAGCACACTTGTGGCTTGGGGAATACAGATGCTGAGAAAATGTTTAAATTCATGTAATGATTTTGATCTTCAGGACTGCTTGATTCACCCTTGCAACCTTGTCTCCAGACAGTGCCAGAGGCTTAACTCACCTGCCAAGAAATGTGAGCATTCCTTCGAGTCTCTGTAAAATACATCTGTGTGCAACTTTGATAGCTTTTACAAGGCATAAAATTACTGTTCAGAGTAACTCCCTTCAGCTACTTTTAAGTCAAGTGAAGTAAGAGTAAATATTTCTCAGCAGGTTGGAATTCCAAATGCCACTTCTCTTTCTGTCTTTGGAGTCTCTTTATATTTTTGTATGCATGTAATTCATGCAGGTTCAAGCTGAGATGTTTAGGGGTCAAAGGAAAAGAAGTCTGGAAAAATCACAAAATATTCTTGATAAATATTCACCAATATGGTAAATTCCATGAAAGTATAGGTTGTTTTTTTTTTAAAGAAATATGTATACATGAAGTGCGAAATCCATGTGGAGAACTTTTTGTGCAATGATAAAATAAGAAAAATTTACTTTTACCTTGAGATTTTCTTGATACTTTTAGCATGTAAAATTTCAATTAAACATAAAAAATTAGTAATGGGTATGTTGATGAGTATGGGTTTTTCTGAGAAGGAAATTATACGCTGATGTGATGGGCATTGCACTGTGGCGAAACAAGCCTTGTAGGAAGTTGTGCCTGTGGAGCAGAGTTCCTGTGTCACGGCTCAGTAGCAATGGTTGACTCTGAAAGCAAGACAGTGGCTGGTGGAGAGGGCTCCCACTGTGCTGTGCTGCTTTGGACTTCTGGAAGGGAACCCCCGCCAGAGTACTGTGAGAACCAGTTCTTGCCCTCACCAGGAGTAGATGCAGCCTTGATCTAAATGGGGCATAGATTTTGCCCCAAGAATATGGGACTGTATGCTAGAGCATCAGTACCTCTGTGATTCTTATTTTTTCAGTCCAAATCCACTTTGTAGTAAGGCAAGTGAGACATTCTACTCTGATTCCATTAGTCAGACCATGAAACTGGGGATTTATTTTCCCATTCTCAGTCTCAGAATTGAATCCTTCTTCCAAGGGGCAGGGTCAAAGTGTTGAGTCCAGGCTCTCCAGCCCCTAAACAGGCTCTTTTGCAGTGGCAGTGAGCACAGTGCAGGTTAGAGAACTGTCAGGTAACTGCAGCTTTTTGCATGTCCTCAGCAAACACCTTCTCTTTTGGAATCAACATAATGAAGGTCATGAAAGATGAATTTGTTCCTTGTTCAGAAGGTGTGCTGGCTTTGCCTCTTTACCCCTGTCTTAAAAGGAACATTCATTATCTCATTATACAAGCTCTATTCGGTTTCATATTTCAGATTATGCTTATCTTCTTACAATTCTTTAGGTTTTGTTTTCATTTTTTATGAAGTTGTGTTATCACCTTGTGTTAACTGATTAACACAGAAAAGGGCTGGATGAATAATTCATTGTGTATGATTAAATCAAAGAATTTACGTTTCCTTTTGTTTCATAAAATGTCTGCAAATATATCAAAGCTTTCTTTCAGCCATTTGTTTTTTGCGAAGTTATTTTGCCAAATAATTGCAATAAATATCCCTTTGTGCTGAAAGTGAAGCATTATTTGTGTGAGAATTCGACATGAGTGTGTAATACCATTACAATGCTGGCAGAGACAAAAAGGAAGGTTGTTATGGGTTGAATTTTTTGAGTTTTTTGAGCTCCACTCCAGTAATTTTTGTGCACTCCTCACTTGAAGAACCAGTGGAGGACATGACTGCTCTCAGAGTAGTAAGGGAACCAGATTTAGCCAGATGATCATGTACTAAGTACAGTTCAATTTCTATTTTAGAGCTAAAAGGACTAGAAATAAGATATTGTACACTGGTCTTCAATATTTGCCTTCCTAACTCCTGATGTTTATCTGAGAGTCATTTTATTAGGCATGCACCTTGTAATGTATGTGGAGCAGCATAGACTGGCTTCTCCCCAAGAATACAGTCCTGTTATCTGTCCTGTCATGGATCTCTTCATTCTGTCTAACAAAGTTAGAGAAGGAAATGGCATTTTTTATTTGCAATATTTCAATCACTCTTTGAAATCCACAGATAAGTACTTCAGCTGGTAGAAGTACATTTAAAATGGCAGAAGCTCATCTGGTGGAGGAAAGATTTACCAGCTGTACAGTAAAGGCCTGGAATCTGGGGGCAGTGGATGGGCTCTGAGCACTTCTTTCTCTGAAAATGGCTAAACTGATAAGAAAATATTGGTATTTGGTTTTGCCCGTTAGCTGGAGAATAAAGCATCCTTACCAAGAATTTTCCACTGCAGATTTTGGGTCTTACAGGCACTTTAAAAAATATATATAAATAAGTATATTTAATTTTTTTCTTTTAATGTTGCACACAATGTGTGCCTGTGTGTGTGTTTTATTTTCATAGCCATTCCTAAGGAGACAGAGGGAAGATTTGCCCTCTTAAAATAATCGCAAAAATAGCAAATCAGATGGTAGTGGGGGGGAGGAACAGCCTTGAGGAGACTGTTTATGAAGGCTTTCATTCCATCATGTACCTTGGACATAGCTCAAGTGAGGGAGAATCTGCTATGCCAAATCTAAACTTGGCCCTGGTAGAGGCAGATAAGGACCTGTGCCTAGTGCAAGCCATGGGAAGAATCATCTTTGGAGACAGGCACAGCTGATGGAATCGAAGATAGTGATAACCTGTGGATCAGACTATGCATCTTTTTGACAAGCATCAGCTGTTCGTTCCCAGCCTCTGGGTGACTCCTTTATACCAGATGCAGTATTTCAAAAAACAATTGCTAGTGATGTGGATTAGGAGGGAAAAAAATGTAAATTGGAAGTGACCCAAGTTCCGACTGTGCATGAGTGTCCCATGGGTCAGATGAGAGACACTGTTTCCCAGGAATCACAGGCCAGATGACATTTGCAGAAAATGTGGAGTGAAAGGGTATTGGAAATGGGATTTTCTGAATAGAAGGACACCACATAAGAAGAATTAAAATTTGCTAATGCAGCAGGGTCACCATTAGTATCCCCAGTGTGGGCAGCTATCCCTAAACTGATGCTATTATGTTTCTGGAGACATCAAGAGATAAAAAATTACAGTGGACAGAGGATCCAAATTTGGTGATCCCTGGAAAATGACCAATATAGAGGAAAAGTACACTTCTTACCACAGGAGTTAAATAGATGGCCTCTGCTCCCGTCCAGCAGGAACAATCCAGCTGTTTATCTGATCAAGGCTGCTGCAGAGCTACACACTGCTTCAAGCTGGACCACGTAAAAGTAAAAGCAAATAGGATTACTGTGCAGTCAGGGGAAAAATTGGATGTCTAGAAAGGAGTTTCAAAGTCATTCACAAGGGAAAGAAGACATCCACAGCTTTGGGCAGGATTTGCCAGAAGCTTCTGCTGATGACAGCTGACAGAAATACACAATCAGTTGCTTTTACAATTTTTTCCAAGAACAAGGTCTTTGTAAGATTGTACTGAAATAAGGGACTGTTCAGGCAGACAGATTTCATGTCTTGTTTTTCAGGAACAGGTACCTGATGTCTACCAAGTGTCTACCCTGATTGTCAGGTGAGTTTTTCAACCTCACATGTGCTCTGTGCTGCTGCATCCATTCTGCTAGCAACATCTGTTTAGTCAGTTCAGGGAAAGCTTAAGTATATTTCTGTACTCCACAAAAAGTATTTACCAAAGTCCAGAAAGATTTGTTCTTTCTCCCACTTTTTTCCTCATTCTGCAATTCATATACCTGTGACTTTCCCTCCAAGATGACTTCTGAGAAATGTAAAATCTTGGCAAGCTGGTGCAGGGGTAGTGGCAAGGGTCTTCTACAGTCAGCAGAAAGACCTATGACAGAGCTGAGCAAGGTAATAGGGAGCTATCCTGGTGGGAGTCTGTTACAAACCACCCGACCAGGATGAAGGGGT
>WEIT01015978.1:71219-112071 GCA_013389985.1 Dryoscopus gambensis | reverse complement strand
CATATCCACAGCACAAGATTGGTTTTTTTGTTTTGGTTTTTTCTCCATTTGGGTAGTAGGCACACATTTCAGCAGCCATGATATACAGATCAAAAGAGCTTCCAGTTCTTCTAACTGCTGAGCTATTTTGCCACATATACTCTCCTGTCAGTTAATATTTTGTGTGTCTGTATAATTAATTTCAGTGCAGGATGGTTTGTTAATCCATAGACACAAATGAAAACACAAATGAAAATTTCTGCACAGATTTTATGCCATTTACATTTCAGGATTACACCCATAATAAAAATTTTTGTGTAGTGATAATTGAGCTGATTTTTCTTAAAATGAGGAGAGAAACATCTGTGTAAATTGGCTCAAAAAGATATTGTCTTTAGGAAAAGAGCACTTCAAATGAGCTGCTTAAAGTCACCTTCTATGCTTTGCATGATAATTGTAATGCAAAATAATAAACAGCACAGGGCACCAAGCACAGCACTTCAAGGATGGTGGATGATATTGTGCGATTTATATAAAGATAATTAGGCATTTAAAGCAACCAAAATCACTTTAAAACCTTCCAATTAAAATAAATAAATTAAAAAAAGAGAGAGAGACTGAAGGGTGTGTGCAAGGTAAGATTATTGAAATAAGTTTCCATTTGCTTTATTTTCCTGAGGGTATGTGTCCGTAATGATCTGCCTGACACCAAAGCATCTGAGTACACTGTGAAATTAATTGCTGGGGACATTGCAGTGCACCACAATTCTGTAGGCCACAGGTGACATTTCATTTTTTAGTACATGTGAAGGTTAGTTTTAACTGGAAAAGATGCTGCCATGCCCGGATTGCCACGTGGCGTAGAGGAAAACTTATGTTAGCCAAAGACCTTATTGCTTCAATTGCTTATTCTTGTTTTCAGAGAGGAANAGAGGAAATCTGTGAGACAAAACTGTATCAAAACAAGCATCTTTATGCAGGTATAATTGTATCCCTCCTAATGAGACCTCTCTACCAGAAAAAGCTCTAAAACATTGCACCTTAATTCCATACTATGTCAGCAAGAATTTGTATTCTGTAATGTAATATTTATGTATGTTTATAAATGGTTAAGAAAGGGCTAACATAGTCAGACATAATTAGCATAACTACTGGGAGACGTTAGAGATTGGTTCCTTATGCCCGTGATTTACAGCAATTGTCCTGCTGGAACCAATAATTATCCAGCAATTGATTATTAAAACACCCTTTAACAAATTATTTATGAGGATGCTTTTCACGTAAATTGCATCAGAAGTTGTGCGGAGGAGAGTTTCACATTGATAAATAGATATTTTACTGCAGACAATTGAAAAAGAATTTTAAACAGGTGAAAGTGTTGCTTTTAATGGTCGAAATGTTTTCAGGTAGGTCATGTATGTAACAAGAAAAATTATGAGTGTTTCATCTGAAGGAATGAATCTCTTGTGTTCCACAGCTGTAGTTGCAGAGGGCAGGAGTGGAGGAGGTGAGATAACCTAAACCAGAAATCTTTGCCATTAGCAAAGAGCTTGGATGGAATTGAAAATGTATCTCTGAGCTTTGTATGGGCTCTTGATTCTATGATTCTTTGCATGGGAGGAAATATTCACCTTTTCAGCTCTGTGTGGCCATTTTCTTGTGGAAAAATTTTTAAAAAAGGATCTTGTGATGAGTTCCAACAGTGATGTACTCCTAGCTGAACAAAAGATTTGATAGTGGCACTAGCTGTTCTGAAAAGGCATCTCATCCTGCAGACTGTATCTCCATGGGTGCTTGGACTAGCATGGCTGCAACTACTTTGTCGTTAATACCATTTAACCAACTCTACAGGGGCAAGTGTACTGTTTAACTAAATTACTACAGGTGTTTTGTTTACCCTGACCATGCTCAGAACCTTAATATGAGTTTTCTGTACCTATTCCTTGTTATTTTCAAGCTGGCTCAGTCATATTTTCCTGTGGTAACAATGTGACACCTGACTTTGTGTCATAGTTGTAGGAGGGAGAGTAAATGTAATCCTCATAAATTCAAATATGCTTAAACCATTTTGACACAACTTGTAAAAATTAAAAGCTGCTTGTACTTTTAACAGCAATCTTGTCAGTAATACTTAAAGCAGTAAGTCTCTAGTATTCTAAAAGCACAGATTACCTGAAGTGACTGAAAGAGACTTCAAAGAATCTATAATTAAAATCAGTAATATGTACTGTACATTTTAAAATCCTGAGCTCTATTTGAGAGATTATTTTCTTTATATAGTACTTAAGAACACATTCAGATCTATTGATACCACCATTGTCTTATTTAATGACCATTCCTGCTGGAGACAGGCCTGTGTTTGGCTGAGTCCTGCCTGTGGGATGATAGGCCATTGTGCTGTCCCAGGAGTAAGGCTGACAAAGGAACGTGTCTCAGACACAATGCTGTCCCATTCTGCACTCTCAGGCCAGAAAAAACATAAAAAAGGTGCAGTTTACTTCCCCCTGCCTGTCTATGGCTCCCCTGGCAAGCATGGCATGAGCAAATTCCTCTTAGTCTCCATTCATGTGCAAAGGCACAAAAGGAGAGAACAATATCTGCATTTTCCACTGCAACCCATACAATATCTGGGTAGGCAGTGTGGCTAGACAGGGATTTGGGGAATTGTTCTCATGCTTGGGTCTGAATGACAAACTGTTCTTGCAAGAGCAGACTGCTGGTGTTGTTACACTGAACTGTGGCTGATACACCTGGAGCCGTCTGTGGATGAAAGGCACTTTATAACCAAAATCTGTGCCCTTCAGAAGGATTTATGAACCATTTGTACAAGAGTGTAAATTTAACAGTGATGTTAATAAGCTTTTGGTGATTTCACTGGGAGTTCTGTATGCAGAAGAACAGAGGATTAAGCTCTCCTTAAAGATTTTGAGGTTTAGAAAATGGAAAGAGGGAAGGGGCTGGCCTTTATCAATACCTGGGATCCTCGCCTTTCTTCCCATCCTCCACTCTCTCTAAGGCAGACACTGCCACAGTAAGATCTTTAGGTGCATCACAACAAACTTCTTCTGGGAAGCTGGCTTAAATACCTTTAATTTACTTATTCTTTTAACTCTTTCTCTCCTAGTCTGACGTTTACCCTTATTCTATTATGAATGTTAATTTTGTGGGCACACCTTGTCGTGATTAACATTTTGTGTGAAGATGGCAGCAAGAAAAGGCATGGGACTGTGTCTTCCTTCTGTCATCCACTGTTTATTGTTAAATAAACAGTATTTTATTGTTTATCTATTAAATAATAGAATTAGTATTTTCCTTGCCTTCCCCTTATATTGTTGCGTGTAGCAGCAGTAGTAGATATTACTTCTTTCTTGGTAAGCTGCCTTGTTAAAAGTTGAATGGTACTTTTCATTGTGGAGACAGGTTTTTGATTTTAATTTAATTTTTAAAAAATTATTTGAATAAAACTAATTGTCAGGCCTCATCATCATCTGTTCTCGGTGAGCTTTTAGAAGCCACCCCTTTGACTTTGAATGTGAAAGGTCTGAAAGCAAAATGGATTCTCTCTTAAACTGTTATCAGTGTGTTGTTTGAAACACAGATTAGACCAGAGACAAAGTAGTTTTGCTGGCCTACTACAGAATTAATTCTCCTTTCTCCTTAGTATTAAAGTCCAGAGCTGCAACCAGCAGGTCTATTAGAAATAAGGAGTAAAAGTGAATTCTCTCCTTTTTTTCCTTTCATTGTGAGCAATGGGGAGATAATTCCTTATTGCTAGAATTGCTAACTGGAGATAGAAGGAAAGGCTATGTAAAGAGAGTGGTAAGAAAGAAGATTTGGATTTAAATATTCATGTTTTGGGGGCTATTCAATGATATTAGGAATAAATTACCAGCTAAGGACACACTTGGTTGATTCTGTCTGAATTTGTTTTATAATAATTTCACATAATTTCATTTATTTTTTCCTTTAACACCCATTAGAGGAAAAGAGAAAAAAAGTATACAGCATATGAAAAGAACACAGGGAAGTTTTTAATATAATGTTAATAATAGTTGATATTTAATTGAGATAGTATCTTTAATCTTTTCTTCTTTTCCCCTGCCAGTGTTTCATCTCTATACTTATTATCTTGTTTTCAGTACAGAATTATCACCCACTGGTTTTCAATTACAGCGATGCCCATATTGATTCTCCCCTTGATTTTAACTGGAAGCTGAAAAATCGCTCACTTAAGCCAATAAAAGTAGATGATGTGCTTAGTTTTGGGTTCCTTCTTAAAAATAATAAACGAATAAAGAAGAAGAATGAGAAGCTTATAATGACTCTGAGTTACAGCAAATTTGTATGGAAATGCATTTTAAATCATTAGAACTCAGAACAGTGTTACAAATTTATATTTATCTCTTCACGTTGAAATAGTCCTAAGGACATAAAACCTATCTCTGTAATTCTAAGTTGCATTTGTCTGTTAGTTCTTGGGCACTGAGACCCCCTGGCAGATAATGGATTCTGTCTGCACTCCTCTTGGCTTCCAAAAATAAGGTTTCTGTATGCAAAATGCCTATTGGGAATGGCCCATGTCCATGCTAGCTCACGGACTGTGGCCAGGAATTGTCTGGGGATGTGCCAGCTGGCATGGGCCAAAATCACCGCTCTTTTGGATTAACAGTAGAGCTGATCACATTCCCAGGTTTAGGGAAGTTCCCAGTGCTGCTAAATTTACTAACAGAGATGGAGCCAGAGAGCAATGTCCCATCTAGAAGAAGTTACATCACTTCTCCAAACTCTTCTGTGCATACCTATCTGCTCAACATGCAAATAGTCCCACAATGCAACAATAACAAATTAGAAGCTTAAAACTAAGATTAGGAGCAAGGTTTGACCTTCCAGAGAGGCAAAGGTCAAGGGTTGTTATGGTAGGGTTGTGGTGGCCATGTGGAATTCTGAATCAGTCTTTATTGATGCTTAGAAAGTATGAATTCAGGAGCCAAAGATGAACAGCAGCTTTCCTGCATGGTACACCGAAGGATTTGATTCTGCACCCATTGCTGTCAAGGGAAAACTCTGTTACTAGCTTCTGTTGCAGCAGACTGAGAGCTAGCTACAGGGAAAAGTCACACAAAGCCATCAATTTTACATACACAACCCAAAATAGAGATAGCAAAGGGTCAAAGTCACTGAAAGGCAAAAATTAAGATCTTTCAGAACTTCTGTCTTGCATACCACCAGTAAATTATCTCAAATACTGTTGGGGACCACCCCCCCTCCCCCCTCTTACTTACTCATCTTCCCTGGGGGGAGGGGGACCTGGGGTGGAAACATGGCCGGAGCACAGGGTTTCTTTTGCCCCCTGGTCACATGTAGCCAAATTCTGTGTCCCTATTGGTCCCAAATGTTTCCCCTGCCCCAGGAACTTTTGGGTTGTCACATGATTCTTCAGTGTGTGAGCTGAACTCCAGCCGTGCAGCTGGGAATAAAACATCTCTGAAATATCTACAAAGAAGAGCCTTCCCTGATTCTTTCCACGGGCCCTGCTGTCTCTAGGAATGTAACAAAATACTTTTGAAAGGATGAGTGGTTTGTAAGGGAATCCACACAGGTGTGCACATTAAAGTATTGGTAGGCTTGTGTGTAGGTGAGATTTCTCCAGAGAAGGAGGAAGGAAGTGTCTCAACTTCAGAATATCTATAGAAGAGAATTGCATAACATTAACCCCAGTGATCTGGGATGATATTCGCAGCTGTGCTCAACTACCTACATAGATGTAGTATAAAAACAATTCTTTTTTAATCTGACCAGAAACACTGAAAAGACAAATCACATAGGCTTATGTGCTGTGGGTTAGTTTGCCACATGTAATCTCTCCTTTTCTTTGAGTGTGCTCAATATTCTTGGCCATGTTTTATTGTAACTCTAACTTTTAAATCTAGGACTGCTGATCTGTCATGGTACTTAGAAATATTTGAGTCAAGATTTTCAGACATGTTCTTATAGTCCTGAAAACTCCAGAGAACCCCTTGCCCAACGGGCCTATTTTGAAGGGCAGAGCCACCATTAAACTTTTGTGCCATCTGGGTTCTAGGCTTCTGTCCTGCCTTAATCGCTGGTTGTCCCCTCCCAGCTCCAGACAGACAGTCTTGCTTTCTCAGGGGCCCAGCTCTATTTGCCCCATTTCAACATCCATCTCTCCTGCTTAGAATCACAGATTTACTTTAACAAAGTTTTCCCTATGTTTGTCACTGCACAGACTTCTTTTTACATGTCTAATTTGTCCACTTTTTATGCATTGTAGCAGCACTGCCCCTCCTTGGAAATGTTCCAGAAAGCACCTCTACTTACTCATCTGTAGAATGCCAGTATGGTAGGTTGTAATTTGCCAGTCCATTTCTTCCCCGAGAGTAAATTAATTGAGTTGGTACCAACAGAATTTATAGTTTTATCCATGCTATATTTACATGCTAGGGAAATATTTTAGCATTAGGATGGGGTAAATGAGTCGTAACTGATTATAGAGGAATTCCTGTCTAGGCAGCGATAAGAAGCCAAGGCTTCTCTTTCAGTTCTTTCTGGGATGCCTGCCCTGCTTAAACAGTTGCCTATCTTCCCTTCTTCTTTCTTTTGCACTTAGTGTCACACAGGGCTGGGGCCTCTAAAGGATTTGTGAAGCTACAGAAGACACAAATTTTCTGCAGTGGCTCATCATCACTGATTATATTGCGTTTTCTGTTTGGGGCAGACCTGTTGATGAGGGCTTCAGTCTTGCTGGTCCTGCACATTATACATACTCTAATTTTTATTTCTCATCTGCCAATTATTTACACGGACTTTTTTTTTTTTTTTTTAAATTTTAGGGTTGGACTAGTAGGTCTGTGGCTCTTTCTGAACCTGCATAGAGGCTCTTCTACCACACCCACTCACCTCTACCCCTATAATACTGAAACATTTCTTCAGACTGTAGTACCCTCTATACCATCAAAGAGTTGTTGTTGTTTCCTGTGAAATACTTCAGGTGCCAAACACAACCTCAGTGCAGCCTGTGGAAATGGACTCTCCCAAAGGGGATGCTGACTGTGGATAAAAGTGGGCTCTGTTTTCCAAGGCACCTGCCAGAACCTTGCTGACATTTTCAGCATATGAAAATATTTGGCACTAGACAGCTGCTCAAAAGCTTCTACCCTTGTAGGGAGTAAAATTGTTCCCTTTTAAAAAACATATTTATATAATTTTTGGACCTATACACACGTGAAAGGCTTCATTTTTTCCCCCACCATGAACTTCAGGGAATTTACCTCCTTGGTTCTTCCTATTTCCTCTATCATTCCTCACTGTGAATACATCCAGCTCTTCTTTTTAGTCTCAGTCTTTCCCAGCAACCTGAGTTGCAGGTTGGTTAATTGCTTTTACTCTTTCTTCCAGGAATTAGAGGCCTGACTCCAGCATCTATTTATTAATTTTAGGTTCCTCTAATAAGTGCACCTTGTTGAATGCTTAACATGTTTGGATTTAACACCTCCTCCCTTAGCAGTATTGCAAGTTATTTCTCTTCTGCCTTATTCTCCCATAAAAATGATGAGGACAGGATTGTACCTGCAAGCTCTGAGGTTTGCCACTTTCTACCTTTCTGCCAGCTGGCTTTTCCATCTCATGATGTGCAATTGGCTTATGTTTCTGTGTAAAATTACTGAGCAGTCCATTTGCTTGTAAGTTGAAATTTTAGCAAAGAGTAAGTTGGTGCATTACTGTTGCTCATACGAAGAGTTTAGAAGAGGGACTGGCCCTGTGTGTCACCTTTGTGTCCTGCACAATGTGCTGGCTTTGGCAAAAGTGGTGGTGCGTCATTCATTCACGACAGCAAACGAAAGTCCCTTGCAGCTGCAAATGCCAGGCAATGTCTTAACTTGCAGCAGTAGCTCTGAAGTGTTCAGCTATATGTGGCATTGTCCTTCCCCAAATCCTCACCTTGTTGCCCTTTTTCTTTTAAATCCCAGCTAAGAGCTGTGTAAGTCTTTCTATCCATGTCTCTTCTTTCAGTTCTTTGGATTTCCATAAAGACTACTGAATAGATCATATGAATGCTATCTGGAGAATATGTTGATGGTGGCTGGGTCTTCTATAAACCCTGGATTATTTATAGACTCATCTGTTACTTCTCCTGTTTTGTACCTTTTTCTAATACACAGAATCACAGACTGGTTTGGGTTGGGAGGTCCTTAAAGCTCATCTCGTTCCAACCCCCCTGCCATGGGCAGGGACACCTTCCACTACACCAGGTTGCTCAAAGCCCCATCCAACCTGGCCTTGGACTCTGACCCTCACACGAAAGAATTTTTTCCAGATATGTAATCTAAACCTGCTCTCATTTTGAAGCTATTTCCCCTTGTCCTGTCACTACATTTCTAAGTAGAAGTAAAATGCAATATTCAATTTCCCCTAATGCACTGTTTTTCACAAGCAGAAATTATCAGATTTAAGGTAGTCTTGGAAGGGATTTTTTATTTTTATTTTTAAAATTTTTTTAAATGCTTGGTGATTGCAATAGATATTGTACATGGAGAAACTCTGATAAAGACCTTCATTGTTCTTTATTTTCCTGAACAGTTTCAATAAAAGAGAGTCTTTCATCTTGTTATTTAGCTGTTTATCAGAGCCCTCGACTGATGAATTCCCATTGCCTATCATTATGGAACCTGAGTCTTTGTACAGCCCAAAATGCAGCCCATTTTAACAAATTCATTGAGTTACAAATGGGAAGGAGATACTAGCAAAGTCCTGGACTGTGTTGTCAGGACATGCTCCTTCACTTTATTCTATTAAAGAAAAAATACAGATAGGATTTAACTAGCTGCTTCTAAGGGGAAATATAGGCTGTGTTCCAGTGAGAAATATATATGAAGTGTTAGACCATGGGTAAGCTAATATGCAATTACTTCAGGGCATCATAATTGGAGAGTAAAGTCATTCACCTTGAGAACATTTCCCAAAATACCTCTCCAAAGTAATTTAGGATAGTGTGCTCTTACATATGTGTGTGGAAACAGTGTTGAAAAAACATGAGATAAATGTAAGAACCACACTCTCCCAAAACTCTGAAAATTTTGTTGTCCGTTCTCAAGCTCTATGGACTGAAAGAACAGCAAAACACTAAGATTCAGTCATAACGTAAAATTGAACAACAAAACAGTGAAATTCAGTTATAATGTAAGATTGAATTGTACCATTTCCTTAATATTCATCAAAATAGGGCTCAAAACATCTGCAAGTGATGAGCAGTGTAACCCACACCACCAGCACTAGTTCCAACCTATCATCCGTAGGAAGGAACAAATAACGAGATCATGAGAGTTGTTTTTTAAAGGGTTTGGGCATTTGTCTAGAAAACACAAATTGGAAGCCAAATTGGAAGTGAAACTGATACAGTCATCAGACAAACTGAAATTTTCTTTTAAAGAGGGAGCTGGAAAATGGACATGCAAGGGGGTTATTTACAGAAGAAATCCCACTCCACAGACTTGATTAGAGATAGGCCGTGGTTTAAATAAGGGAGATTAACTAGCTGTAAATATCAATTTTTAAGTTATTAGTAAGCTGTTTCACAAATAGGCCTTTTCTCTTTTTGTTTGGAAGAAAACAAAACCAGTTCCTTCAAAATGGTGCAGGGAAGAGTGTGTGGGAGCAAGATTTACAGAATAAAGGTTTCCTTTAATTTATTCACAGAAGATTCCTGGCAGGTAAGACTCATTTAAAGGAAACACTTTTTTTTTTTTTTCCATGATCTTCTAAATTCCCATCTGTACTCAGACAGTTCTATTTACACTGTCACATTCTTCAGGAGCAAAACTTCTCTGATGTAAAATGCTGAGAGATTTGTGCACGAATGTTGCTTAAAAATATCTCTGTGCAGAAAGTTTCCTGAAAATGACAGTGGTGTTCACCACAACAGCCTCATGTAATCAAACCCCCAGGATACCACACATACTAATCAAGGAAGCTGTTGCAGCCCTAGCTAAGGAGGCAGGGCTTTTTTCATTAAGTTGTAACAGCTCTTGGTTTTAATGCAGAAGATCCTCAGCTTGTTCCCTGATCTGTCAAGCTCATGGTAGCTAACATATTTGTACTAAAGATATTTTATTTCTCGGATAAATGTACCAGAAATGAAGCATGCAAGGAGGAGAACTCATGGCAAGAGACATGCCCAGTAAGTGCAGTCAACAAAAGTTATTTGAAATTGATTAAGTGGCTTTAAAAAATCCCCACACGAAACCCAAACCCTACCTCCTACCCTTCTATTTGCTGGTGTTTTTAATACTTCAAAAGCCTCACAGATGACTTGTCCAGTTCTTGAGAATGTTCAAACAATTTTGGATTTGCCAGATTTAAACCTGTATTTATCCTTCATTCATCTTGGACCTAACAAACTTTTTTGGTCCATGATCTCTGCCATGACCTGAATTTGCAGTGTTTTTATGTGCACACTTCAGTACTGCAGTAGAGTTCCTTTGTTCCAGGCCTCTAATTGACTTCACAGCCCAGCAAATCTAAGTGGTAGTTGGTATCCAAAGTCCACAAGAAGAAACTATTTTGCAATGTCCATAAAAGAGGGGTAAATTTTTGTTACAATGGTAACAGCAGTAGCATGACAACAGGGCAATACATTTACAGCAGTTAATTTTGTGATATTTTCTACAAGACACTAAAATTGTTTTGGAATAGTAAACCTGTATAACTTTTCCAGGCACTGATTTTGACTGCTTGGATGGTAGTAAATGCAGGTTGTCAAGATTTCAAACTCTGTGTATTGTCAGTGCTCTTCTGTTGCAGTTTCTGAAATACCCAAAGGTAAGAAGCCGTCATTGTGTATAGCACCTGCAGGATGTTAGACAGTGACTCTGCCAGCCCCTGCTGGAAACTGACAGTGGCTGCTGAGATGTGTTCTTCCCGGATCCTTAGTAGCTTAACAAATGAGGTTTTCTTTATGGAAGATTTATACCAGTGTGGGGAATCCCTGGACTTCAAACGCATAAAATAGGGTGTCTACAAATGAACAAAGGGCTAAAATAGGTGCATGAAAATTCAGCAGTGGAGAGTGGACAGCACGATGGTGTTTTGTCGGAAGCACCAAAATTCTTGAAGATAAAAAGCCTGATGCATTCCAAAGCAAATGCAGAAATCACACTGGTGATGGATGCTTATGCAAAACTTTCTGTGCAGACATACAGAAGCGATGTAGCATTAGGGTTCACAACTACAAGCCTAGGAAATTTCTGTAATAAATTCTAAGCCAGACAACAAGGGAGAACCGTGATACGTTGACTGCCTTGCTGTCCTTGACTTGAGTTAGGTATTTGCTTGTTTACAAGCACTGAAGAAACCTCGTGGTGTCTGACTCTTGTTTGGGTGACTGGGAAGCAGATTCCTCACATGAAAAAGCAGCAGCTCTCATTGAGAGCTCATTTGCCTGGCATGGAATTCCAGAGACTGTAATTACAGATAATGTAACTCAATTTTCCTATCAGGGATCTGCTGTTTGTGCTACCAGTGGAACCAGAGTGTGTCACATCCCTGCCACACTCCAGCCAAAGCAGAAGCAGATGTCAGGGTTGCCAAGCATCCTGAGGTAAAAGGGATACAAAGAAGGTATTTCTGTACATTATTTGGTGATCAGCAAGCCTACAGGATCATTCTGTGTCACACCATGCATGGATACTGTGGTGCACAAATGCTGCAACTCAGTCGAGGTAGAAAAGCACTCCATCTGCTGTGGCCTCATTTGTAAAATAAGACTGTAAAACCCAAACTAGATATCCCTCCTCCAGTGAAAAGGTCTGCTGTGCTCAGTATGGTATGTCCAATACAGCAGCAGCAGCAGAGGACTTACTTGAATAAGAGTGGACATAATTTATAGTCAGTCAGGCTCTCAGAATCAAAACCACACACAAACTCAAACCCAAGACTGTTACATTTAAGGATGTTATATTTGTTCTAATTTGTGCATTTAGCAAATCAGCACTTTGGCTTTTTCCACCATTTGCAGTAAAATACTGCCTTCTTGCAATGAGGCTCCAGAAGAAAAGGCAAAGTATGAAATTCTGGGGAGGTACTGAATTTTCAATGCCCAGGACTAAGTAAAATGCCATCATTAAAACAAGTTGAAATGACAATAAGATTTCTGTTTAAAAGCTAGCATCAAGACACCTGCTGTTACTGAATAACATGTATCAAAGATTTTTTTCACCAAACAAAGGTCATCCTTTCTCTTCAATTGACTCTTTGTATTTGTGAAAGCAACATTGACTTAACTCAATCAAGACTGGCTTTTCCCCTCTCTGTGCATTAAGGAGTTTAACATATATGAGGAAATGAAGGACATTTCCTCAGTTTCCAGAAATCCAATGTCTATTTGTGACTCCCTTTTCTTCGACTCAGCTTAGAGTAACTGGTTGCTGAATCTACCTTTGAGTACTCTTCGTGCTTAGATACTTCAGCTATCCATCATAAAGTTATTTAAGGCAGAGATATCTTCACCTGAAGTCACCTGGAAAGAGAATCTCCAGTTTCCTATTGCTGTCTTCTGTCATACCCAACAATTTTATTCTGAATGAAGATTAAAATCAACTTAGAGGAACCAGGGAATTATGTTTCAATGCATGCAGGTGCAATGGCTCTGAAATAGAACTAATAATGCTGTGACACGTGCCTTGTAATTTCTAGAGTTGTCACAGTTCATTTGATATCATTCAAATGCCAGGTCCTAGTAACATAGAAAGAAGCAGGATGTAGAAATTGTTACATGCTGAGGGGAGTGAAAATTGGAACAGATTATAGAGTCAGAGAATCTGAACAATTCAGGTCATAAAGACTTAAAAAGGTTTTTTAATCTGACCTCCTGCTCAATGCAAGGCCATCTTGATCAGCATTTCATGTCTGTATTTAACTTTTGAAAATCTCCTACAGCTCCTCTGCACTTTTTTCAGTTCTGTGCCAGCCTCAGGAGATGATTTTTTTTTCTTATTTGGTCCAGTTAGAGTTTCCTTGCAAGCAATTTTTTTTCATTGCTTCTAGGTCTTTTTCTGTGCATCTCTGGGACAAGTCTGGCTCTGTCTTCTTTATAACCTCCCTGCAGGGCCCCCAAACCTGTCTCTTCCCCGGGCTGAACCTCAGCCTTTCCTCACAGGGAATGTGCTGCAGCCCCTGACTGTCACAGTGGCTCTCTGCTGATCCTTTCCTGTCTGTTGGTATCCAAATCAACTCTCACAAGTACCAAGCAGAGGGGAATGACCACTCCCTTTGACCTGCTGTCTGCAGCCTGGCTGGTCCCGATGTGGTTACCGTGTGTTGGCATTTGATTCATGTTGCCGTCCTGCTGGGCAGTGAAGCCTGGGAGGGCAATATGGATAAATACCAGGTTTATGGAGGCAAGAAGGCGAAAGGAATTGTTCTTGTGGGAAATTATGAGCAGCATATCTCATCCAGAAAACTGACCATGGTGCAAGGCTTGAAGGATAAAAATGGAAGTGATACACAGAGAAAGAAATGAGTGAGGATGCGCAAGAGCTCTTAGGGCTAATACACAAAAAGGTTTACAAACGGCAACCTCTTTTTCCCAAATATCTCCAGGCACGGATCTGAATGCTTCTAGACATGTTTAAGAGCTGTGTATGTTAGGTTTGCAAAAATACCTGTGGATTCTGGTTGGATTTGTTTGGGGTTTTTTAAAATTTATTTTTTTATTTCCTGCCTCATACCCGCATGTGATTTGTCCGTAATGAGGAGTTTATATTCCTGATCAATGAATACAAACATCTCATTTTCACAGAATATGCATTAAGTGTACAGCAGGTCAGTCATGTTTTGATCACTGGCCATGCACATTAATTTTCTGGGATAACTACTGCCCAGCAATTCCAGCAGCTCAGAGCCTGGAAAACTGGTACACCACTGCTCAAAGCTGTAGTCTCCTCCTTAAATCAGGAGAAAAGGGATTGCAACTTGTACTAGCAAGATGAAGTAAAGTTAATCCTCCAGCTAAGAGAAAACTCTTATATGTATATATATATATATATAAATGTGTTTCTAGATGATAGTGTTTGCCTCCTTCAAAAAGCTTTAAGTTCTCTGAGAAGACACCATAAGTAGAGATATATAGAAAGGTTATACAAAAAGGAAAGCTTATTCACAGTTACATCATGCTATAAAATTGAATATCACTGTATTATTTTTAATTTTTCCTCTTTAGCAATATCTGTCTCTACTTTGTGGTATTTATGCCATGGAATTAATGATGTAAGTAAAAAAATTGGGTAAGATATTACTAGACATACTTCATGCTTCAGTTTATGAATATAGAAACCAGTAGGGCTTGTTAAGAAAATGTTTATATTTTTAGGTTTGTGTCCCTTGGAAGAAAGCACTGGCATTCAGAATATACAGCAGCATTCAGTCAAATGTGAGGACTTCTTAATGGAATAAAGTAGGAAAAAATTTGCAATCTTTGGTCAAACCTGTTAATCTTGAAGAACCAAAAGTGCAAGTGCATTGCAGTTACAATGTATTTATTTTTAAAGACAGCACTCCTGGCGTAGCTTACTTAGTAGTGTGATGCTACTTGGAGCCTTTGCCTCAAGACTTGTGCAAATGCAGTTGGAAGATGGCACTTTCCTCAGCACACCACCTCTGAATTTATTAGCAGTTGTGCCTGGATGCACTTGCAAGACCTGACACTAGAAAATAAAAAGTGAGTGATCCTAGCTCTGCCTTTGAGTTTGAGTGTATGAAACAAGAAAGCTTGTCCACTGAAACAGTGCTGGCTGTTGTAAATCCTGCTGGTGTGCAGTGGAGTGAGGGCTCAACCACACCCCATGGGAAGGGGATTCTGCCCCTCTGCCCCAGTCTGGTGAGACCCCACTTGCAGAGCTGCATCCAGAGCTGCCTTCCCTGAGGTCTCAGCATAGGAAGGGCATGGAGCTGCTGGAGCGAGTCCAGAGGAGGCACCAAGATAATCAGAGGGCTGGAGCACCTCTGCTAAGAGGAAAGGCTGAGAAAACTGGGATTTTTCTGCCCGGAGAAGAAAATCTTTGGGGTGACCTAATTGTGGTCTTCCAGGACCTGAAAGGATCCTACAAGAAATATTGAGAGAGACTATTTACAAGGGCCTGGAATGACAAGACAAGGGGGAATGGCTTCAGACATAGAGAGTAGGTTTAAATTAGATTTTAGGGACAAATTCTCTACTGTGCGGGTGGTGAGGCCCTGACACAGATTGCCCAGAGACGTTATGGATGCCCCATTCCTGGAAGTGTCCAAGGCCAGGTTGGATGGGGCACTGAGCAACCTGGTGTAGTGGAAGGTGTCTCTGCCCACCGCAGAGGATTGGAATGAGATGGTTTTTAAGGTCTCTTTGAACCCAGGCCATTGTGTGACACACAGGAGGGACGGTCGGTGCCACGCAGAGCCCCCCGTGCAGCCGCACTGGCACAGTGTCACAACAGCTTCTTCACCTGGCTCCATGTGCCCACTTGGGAATCTGTGTACCATGGTCACTGGTCTTGTGTAGGTGTGCCCAGCATGTTTCAAAAGACAACTGCACTAATTGCACAACTTTTTAA
This sequence comes from Dryoscopus gambensis, assembly GCA_013389985.1. Taxonomy (NCBI): domain Eukaryota; kingdom Metazoa; phylum Chordata; class Aves; order Passeriformes; family Malaconotidae; genus Dryoscopus; species Dryoscopus gambensis. The sequence continues at coordinate 96,490 of WEIT01015978.1, read as the reverse complement.
AGCGGGGGTATCATTACATGTGAAATGCACTGTTTGCATCTAAGATTACAGCCTGAATTAGTAAGGGAAGACAGTAAAAGAGGGAAGGATAGTTCTCTGTGTTTTGTCACAGCTTTTATTTACCTGAAGAAAATGTTCACGTTCTTTATGTCCTCAGGGCACCCCCCATTGCCCCAGTTCCAGCATTTGCTGTATCTCTCCTCAGGGAAACCCTTGAAGCCATATGGTTCACTTGCGGTTCCTACATTTCTGTGTGCCTAAGGAGTTGGTAGTGATAGTTGTCCCTATTTTTTCTGCTACGTCACTCCATGTCTCATTTGCTTTTTATGCTTTTTCCAAATGAAAAAGTGACTGTTGCACACTTCAGCTTCCCTCTTGCTCAACATTAGCAGCCTATAAATATGCTTCTACCAGCATGTGTTCCTTTTCCCATATTAGAGCAACCAAAGGGATACAACTTTGCTTTGTAGTGGCAGTATTGGAAAAATCAAGCTTCCTAACCTTTTTGTATTGATCTTTTCTTAAGCAAGTTGATGGACTGGATTTTGCTTCCATTATATTCCTACATATCTCTCCAGACCTTTTTATCTGGGACTCTAACCCCGTGGGGGGAGAAATCTGTTCCCGAAATCAAAGAGGCTGCTTGCTTTAGGAGTGTGCAGATGTGTGTTCAGCATGACAGAGCTGGCGAATAATTTCTGAAGAGACTGCTGCAGAAAAGGCCTTTTGATGGTGTATAGTATAAGTGGATATATAGTATTTTATATATCACTATGTAATATGTAGTGAATATGGTATAAGTGAAAGAGACTGCACTATGATGTATGAAAATCCCATGTAAGTGTGTTTACCAGGTGGAGATCCCCACTGGGTTTGCAAGGGATGTGTTAGTCTCAAGTGACAAAGATTTAAAGGGTGAGTAACATCCAGCTAAATTTCAGCCTGTTCAAGTGTGCTGGGGCTCCTGTTTAGACACAATGAATGAAGAAATTCCACTTACATCTCTGTAGACTACTGGTAGGCCTATTTTGCAAAACATAAGATTTGGTACAAAGGTTGCCTGACATGTGGACTCCACAGGCATGGTCAGTGGCAAAATAACATGAAATGCAATATCAGCAACAATTTTCCATAGTTCCATGTTAAAGAATTACATGGAAATGCCACAGTAGTAAGTACTGTGTGATGTCAAGGTCAGCGCTGCCTGCTAGAGCTGTGGTTCTGTCCTCCAGGATGCAATGCCTTTTTTTCAAAGCACATCATGTTCAGCAGAAGAACAGGAATTCATGGTATGATTGCAGGACAGAATATTGTCCAAAGTGTTTGTCAATAGCTCTTGAAACCGGAGCTTGCAAAAAGAGCTGGCAGAGGATTCATGAGGGTCTCCTTCAGCCTGAACCAGTGAACCAATTCATGCTTGTTCCAAACAATTCAGCCCATGACAAGAGTTTAAAGAACTGTCTGAAGACTAACAATTACACTGAACCTGAAGAATTAGCACTTAGAGACATTAAAAAGTATAAACTGATTTGTGTGTTCAGAGATTTGACTGTGTGTCTCTCAAGAGCAAGGTACTGGTCACAGTACAGTGTCTTTGCAGCCAAGAACAGAATAGTAATTCAAACTGTAAAAGAAAAAAGAAAAAAAGTTTTATTCATCTCCAATAATGCATTATTTTGGATATTTACATCTGAAATCTACTTTTCTGTGAATTTATTTTTCTCCAAGTTCAGACTTGTACTTTAAAATTTTACTGCTCATTAACTGTAAAACAATTTAATATTTAGCTTTTTTTTCAATTTAATTTTACTAAAGTTTTTTGGAAAAACCATGTAGAGGTAAACAGAGATTCTGCAGACACAAAGTTAGTGCATCTGTTCTTGAATCCCTTGCCTAGGAGACATAATGGATACTAAGGCACTGTATCCAGTATTTTAAGGACTTGGTCACATTATACAGCATAGCTGAAAAATGGCTGTGTCATAATTTACGTTGTAAAGAACAAAGGAGTATTCAGAAAATGTCATGGATGATTAAAGCAGGAAAAAATGAAATCCATTCCCCACACTGACACTTATTTTCCTTGTGTCCTCATACAAGTTTCATCTTGCAGGCTGCTTAAGCACATGCTTTCTGGATGACTCACCTCACTCCAGTGGCAGGCTCTAAGGCATACGAGGAGTACATATTCAATACACACAAGTGTTTTCAGAAAGAAAGGCCTTCAATTTTACATGCCTCATTTCCCATATCCTCAACATCAGGAGGATATATTTATTAATTTTGTGGGACTGAGAGGACATATTATTGTTTGAGATGTCAAAGGGAGAGTTTTAGCAAGTAAGATAAACACAGAGATAGCAAAATGCCAGTACACAAGGTACAAGTGCAGCTGAAAGGAAAATCTAAATTTTGAGCTCTGAAAAAAAAAGCGCTTTAAATAAGGCTGCCTGCTAGAAGAAAAAGAACATCAGAAGAAAAAATATTTATATGACTTGAGATTACAGGCTTTTGAGATATTTAGATCAGCATTTACCTAAAATGTAGCCCATCCCTAAACATATCTATAGATAAAATGAATTATTTACTGTGACACTTTGTTGTGTGTCCCACAGAATTCTTATTTGATTTGATTCTCGAATCAATTTGTTTGTTAGGTGTAGGACACCTGCACTAGTCTTACTTGATTTGTTGGTTAGGTGAACACACAACTGTGATGGTTATAGCTCACTCTGACAGAAACGTTCTTTGTCACATAAAGTAGGTGCAAGCTGAATGAAGCAGAGCAGATTCACTCCAACTTGTTCCATAAAAAGAAATTTAGTCCTCTGAATGTTACAGTGTTTGGCAGTTTTTTTGTTTATTTGCTTCTTTTTTAGTGGTTTATCATTTCTGTGATGTGACAGCCTTGCAATCCATATATTTGTAGATTTACCATAAAAAGGAAACGAAAATTTTCAAGCAATGGAAATAAATCTTACCTGTGTACTAAAAAGCAAAATATCTGTCAGTCCATAAATGGGAAAAGAGGATTTATTTTCTTTGTAGTAGTATTTTCCCAGTCTCTGGTACTAGTCCATGGCAGGAAAACAAAGGCTTGAGCAACTTCCTTTCTCTCTTTCCTCAGGCACTGAAACTTCTCCCTCAAAGTGCGGTTCTCTTCCCCTTCATCCCTTTTATTTTTTAATGAAGTAGAATTGAAGTGAAGGTTATTTATCTGCTATAAACTTCAGTTTATCACAGAATGGTTTGGTTGGAAGGGAACTTAAGGATCTTATAGTTCCAACCCCCTGCCGTGGGCAGGGACACCACCCACTAGACCAGGTTGCTCAGGGCCCCATCCAGCCTGGCCTTGAAAATTTCCACATACTAACTAATATATTGTGGCAAGATCACTCCCTGTGAATGCACTCTCTGAAGGTCTTTGAGTGCTGCATTAAGATGAACTCCATCCTCTAGTTGAAGGCTTTGGGAAGTTTCTTCCTTCCTGGTCCCTCATGACAGTTTTTTTGTGTAACCTTTATCTAGACCATTCAAATGCACCCAAAAATCTCGGACTTTTGGAAAAAAAATTGCTTCACTTACGATTGATTTTTCTTTACCATATCAACCCCAAATGGATACCTCATACATGCTTATGTAGATAGGCATGCATAAAATCCACAAGAACAAATAGAAAAACGCAGACTCCTTACCATTTTTATATACACAGGCTTGGGGTCTGGAAGTTGCTCATTTGCACAGTTACCTGTCTGAAGGCAGGCAGGTTTTAGGTGAGATAAAATGAATAACCTGGCAGTTGTACTCCTATGTCACACAGTAGCTCCAAATTCTGCTGTTTGGACCTCCTTATGAATAGTCTAATCCTGACAGTATAGCTATGGGTTAAGGGGTAAGTAGGTCAGTTTTGTGGAGGTGGACTCTGTTTTGGGGAAAAGGAGTAGAATTAGTCAGGGATACCTTTTCTTCACCACACAGCTCACAGATTAAATATTCTGTGTTCTAGCTAAAGATAGGATGGGATTTGAAGCATGTCACAGCGCAGAGCCAGGAGCAGCTGCTGTCATTTTTAGTGGCAGTTCCAGAGCAAATTAAATTAATAACCTGTAATGATAATGGCTGCTTTATGAAATTCATCCTTTTGAAATTATGGGCTGCATAGATAAGACAGTAGGTGAGATGAATGTAATATAATGTATATATGAAATACATGAGCTGGATATAACACATCTTATAAATGCAACATAGGTAAATAATTTAATATAGATTATATAATTACATATATAGTGGAACATATGAAAAAAAATTAGGCTTGGCTTAAAGCATGTGGGAAATTGGTGGTAGAGCTGGAAATTGGACAACTCGTGTTAGTCAGAACATCATTCAGCAAAACCTGAAGGAAGGTTTATTTCTGTATTAACTTCCACTTTTTCAGGCAGCAATGCCCTTCTAAAGATATCCCTTCAAAAGATGGACCTTTTAAGAATGTCTGCAGATCTGGACTCCCTTAGATTAACTCAGGGCGCACATTTCAAAGGGAAGTGGTGTTCATGGGAATTCTCTGCCAGCCACCCAGATCTCAGTTGCAGAAATAAAGGATCAGTAGTAAAGGAGTTTAAATTTCCTCGAGCTGCCTTCTGTTGTGCTTCAGCTTTGATCTGCCAGGATTACCTTGAGAGGTGGGAAAAGTAGTTAATTTTCCACTTTCACTTGACACTTCCCCTTTCTCTAGGGGCTGCTGAGTTAGTGCCCACTGCCTACCTAGGTGAGCTGAATGCAATACCAGAACTTGCACTTTCTGGGTGCTGACTGACTTCCCAGACTGTCAGATTAGGGATTCAAGGATTTTCCTTGGTTTCAGTGTAACTGCCAGACAACTACAACCAGAGAGGTGGACTTTCTACTGTGGTCAGCCCACAATGCCATCATCTTTACCTTGTCTTTTCTCTGTGGTCCCACAGAGCTTGAGTTCCCAGGGAACATTCTTTACATAGTCTTACAAGTTATCTTTCTTCAGCTCTAGATTAAAACCATTCTTTGTGGTGATGTCTACATCTACTTTTTATAAAGTTAAATATGTTGTCTTCTTGTGTTGTTATACTCCTTCATCTTTTGTCTTTGGAGTTATATTTAGGCTTTTGTTTTATTATTAATTAGGCACCATCCTTTTGTTCTGCTCTTATCACACCTCAAACAATAGATTCGCAGCTATCGCCAGGGCTTCTGTCTTCTTCAGTAATACAAATATTTGGTAACAGACACAATGTGTGTTTGTTTTTAAACAACCATCACATGGAAGCTCTCATGTCCTTGCACTGTTGTCAGCTGTTGCAAAGGACAGAATAGCAGATGGCAAAATGGACTAGAAAAAATTACTAAATATGACTTGAGCTGCACTAGAAGTAAGAGGGATCAGAAATAATGCTGTCCTCCACTCCAGGATCCAGCTTTTTGCAAACTTCTGGTACTGTTATTCTGGTTGTATATCTACTTGGCACTGGATGAGGCTGGTCCTTGTGCTATGGCTTTCCTGGAAGGAGGGGAGCAGTGACAGAGCATGATGGGCAGGGTGCATGTGCTCACTCTCAGAGCTGCTTTGCTTTGTTACAATCCTCAGCTGCAGTATACTGTGAGAGGTACCCTGTGCTAGTATTGTACACCACATATCTATAGCTCATCATATAGCTCAGATGTACCCTGCAGACTCAGACCCACAAGGTGAAAACAATAAAACCTGAGATACAGTTTTTGTTTCCCCTGTGGCAGGAAGCAGAAACACTGGTCTAAATTGTTTAGCTGGTCACAACTATCCTTGAACTGATCAAAGTACTGGCGGTAACCTCCAGGACTCACAATATGCTTTATCTCTCATGGCAATCTGTGTTCAGTCCAGGGACAATTTTCAATCAGGCATGCAAAAAGCCAAATACAGCTTCTTCACTGGGCCCTGCCAGACCTGCCACCATAGTCTATGCATGGGGTAAGCTGCTTCTGTCCACTCAGCTCCCAAGACACAAAGGGCAGATAAAACAGCATCATGGCAATTTCTAGGAAATGCAGTGAGTCAGTTCCTGTTAATGATGAGACCCCTGTGAGTCAGATCATCAGCACTGATTTCCATTTTCATTGCTCTTGCTGCTGTTGGGCTTTTTGTTTGTTTGTTTGTTTTAAAAGAGGGGATATTTTCATTTTACAACTGCTTTTAAACTACTTTCCTAAGGAAATAGGTCTTACATCGTAATTGATCTCTGTTTGCCCATCCTTTCCCAGAAACTTTTGTGTTCATCATCGAGAAAGGTAGCATTTTCAAAGCTGCTAAATCCCTGCAATGTTCATGAAAGCAGCTGTCTGGATAGAAGAAGCACTGTTAGTGCTGTGGTGAGAGACATGCCACAAAGGCAACTCATTCTATGAGTCACCAGAGAATCCACACCTCTAGATGGCAGGAAAAGCTTCGGAGTTTGCATGTTATATTAGACCTCAAACAGAGACACATCTATTAGAAACTAAAAATAATCATCGCCGTTGCTCCCAAGAAAACTGATTTTTAATTGTATAAAATCCATCCTGTAAAAGAAGCATTTGTATCTGGCTCTGTAGATTCATATGCTCCCCTCTCTCCGTACACATTAAGATTTAAGGTACTCATCAGTGGGAAATATGTATAACCTCCCACAGGACTGCAGTCTCTCCTTCAGTACTAACATATTAAAACTAGACTTCTTAAACATTCATATTAATTAGTCTGTAAGGAACCATTATCAAAATATGGTGTGAATACATAATTATGAGGGTGTGTTGTCTGGCAGAAAAATGAGGGTCTCATCCTGCTTCCTCCCAAGTAAATGGCAGCTTCACCACTTGTTTTCGTGTAAGCAATCGTGAGCCCTAAGGCAGCAGAAATGGGAGACAATTTTCCCCTTCCTGCCTCCCTGGAAGCACTGTCTCACCCTTGCTGAGAAAGCACTTCACCCCTCCTGGGAGGGGAGATAGAAAGCAGAGAGTTTGGCGGCTATTATCAATATTCATGCACAGCTGCAATTCACAGGCCTTAGTCCCTTCTGAAATGTGCCATGAGCTGCAGCAGGGCTTGACCCATCCCAGAGTGGGAGAGACGCCTGTTAGTGCCAGTCGGGAATTCCTGGCTGTCCTCTAGGTGCATCTACTGTCCTGCCATAGGAGAGGACAACCTGGTTCTTCCTGTGTCAGGGCTGCTTTATCACCTGGTCCTGGTCCTGTGAGAAGGGCCAGCAAACTGCCCTGCATGTGAGGAGGCTTCAGGCAATTGCAGAAGTTCAAATTCTGCCATTTCATTGGGCTTATAGGCAAAACCTTTGTTTGCCCCCAATAAATGCAGTGCCAGAGCCTGCAGGATACAGCAACCTATGTGTTAATATTAAAATATCAGTCCCACAGCTAATCTCTGGTGAGGATCTCATTTGTTTGGGGTTTTTTGTTTGGTCTATTTTGTCCTAAATAGAAAATAGCATGGTCTAGAAAATGCAAAATGGGACTGGAAAACTGGAAAGAAATCTCAGATCTTGTCTTTCTGCCACTGATTTATTTGCAGCCCTGGGAGAATATGAGGATATTATTTCCCCAGCCCCAATTAATGTCTTGTTTATAATCTGGTGGAAGTGCTTTCCCTGCTGTTTCCCATCCCCAAGTTTCCCTTCTTGGCCTAGCCGTATGCAAAAGTTGTGGGTTTTTTTGCTAGTACTAGAACACGTCCCCTCCTGATCCAGGATTTTTCTCTCTCCTGCAGTTCCCGTGTCTCCCATTCACTGCAGCAAAGTTGTACTGCTTTGGGAAGAGCAAGGGTAGAGCATGGGCTTAATCCCAGCTGCCACTCACTGCTCTCCCTGCCTGAGTGCTGGGAGAGGGCAGCTGTCCTGACAGAGGATCCTCAAGGTGCCTGACACTCAGGGTACTCCACCACCCAACAGCTGCCCTACTGTTTTAGGAACAATGCTCTGGCAAGACATCTGCAAAGGGATTCCATTTCACACTCTCTGCTGGTATAACTGGACAGGTGTGCTGAAAACACTATCATGAGATTTTCAGTCATGAGGTTTAATGACTCTCATTGAAGACAGGCAGACTCAGAGATGGAAATCTCTTAACAATGCACATAACCTTGACAGTGGGAGCATGGACCTCCCCTTGGTGTCTTGCTGTAACAAGTTCCTAACCCAGTCAGCATCAATGACTCTGGTGGTGGTTGGGCACTAAAGGCTGGACTGAAATTCCTACTTTATTTTCACCAAACAACTATTGCGTATCAGTAACAGCGAAGGTCAGTTGTTGTTTAGAGGAAACTGGATCTATAACAGGGTAGGCATTCAATGGGATTTTCTCCATATGCAAAAGAGAAAATTTAAGAAATCCCTTCTAGGTGCATAGTTATTCTCTTTTTTGCATCTAATTGCTTCTAAAAATCTGGCCTTCAGTCACTGATTACTTGAACTGAATTATTGCTTGTGAGCAAGTGGAGAGGAAGGGAGCCTTATCAAGTTAGCAGCCTTTTAACATTCAAACATCACCCTTTTTAATTAGAATTTCCCCCGCTTAAATGTTCTGTTGCTTTTAGGAGAATAAGAAGTTGAAATACATCAGGAGCTGAGGGAAAAGGTTATTCTCACCACTCTCTAAATATTATATATCCTTGGGATTTCAGAAGTGTCCTGAGACAAACAGTGCCAAAAGCTTTAGTTTGGTTGAGATATACTTAGCTAGAAACAAATTCCCAAGCCTTGGATATTTTCACCAATTTTCAGCTCTTTCTAAACAATATTCTTTCTGCAAAAGTAAACAGCTAACAGTCCCTGCAAAATGAACATTTTCTAATTGGATTTAGTGAAGTCAGGACTGCATGTTGATGATGTGCTCAATAAACCGCTTTAACCTGGGACCTTTGGCACAGAATTTGATTATGGCAGTGATTGTTTAACTAGAAATGCCATCCAAAATGCAAGTAAAGCATGCAGCTATAGTGACTGTACCTAGCCACTAGAGAGAGACATTATCCCATGTAGTAAAGTGAAATGTTTCACTTGCTGTCGTGGTTTAACCCCAAATGGCAACTAAGTTCTATACAGCCACTCACTCACTGTCCTCTAAAGGAAGAGGGAGAAAATGGGAAGGGTAAAAGTGAGAAAACTCCTAAATTTGGATAGAAACAGTTTAATAGGTAAAACAAAAGCTGTGCACACAAGCAAAGCAAAACAAGGAATTAATTCCCTGCTTTCCATGGACAGGCAGGTGTTCAGCCATCTCCAGGAGAGCAGGGCTCCATCACATGTGACAGTGAATTGGGAAGACAAACACCATCACTCCAAACATCCCCTTTTTTTCCTCCTCCCCCAGCTTTATATGCTGAGCATGATCCATACTGTCTGGGACATCCCTTTGGTCAGCTGGGGTCAGCTGCCCTGGCTGTGTCCCCGCCCAACTCCCGATGCACCCCCAGCCCCCTCAGTGGGGAGGGGTGAGGGGCAGAAAAGGCCTTGGTTCTCTGTGAGCCCTGCTCAGCAAGAACTAAAACATTCCTGTGTCACCAACACTGCTTCCAGCACAATTCCAAAACAGAGTCCTACACCAGCTACTATGAAGAAAATTAACTCTGTTACGAATTAATTTTTTAGTTAACTCAAACCCAACAAACTTCCAAATGTCCAGGGACCTCACCTTAGAGCAAACTATCCTGTTCATCTGGAGCAGATGACAAAATGCACTCCCTGGTCAAACCTTGGCCATGACGGCATTGCATGCTCCATGTACAAGGAGGCCATTCCAAAATGCTGTAACAATGATGTAGGGAAGGTGTGAAATTTACATTTATATATTTTCAATCAAATCAGTGCACATGCAGTTAGGGAAGTAGTGGGTTAACTGTGGTTCTTGGATGGAGCAGGGCAATGCTAATCAAGCCCATGCAGGTAACTTCTTGAAGTATGACACTGAGGCAGGCAAACAGATTTTTCGGGCTTTACAGAAAGATCAAGAGCCAGATTGTATAGAATTGTTGCAAAACCTTCAGCACTAGTGTTCCTCTATGGTGTGTGCTTAAGATAAGTAATGCTGGCCTTGTTTTGACCAGGTGTGTTTTAATCCCAGACATGAGAGTGCTGGTGCACTGTGGTATCAGCAGTGACCTCAGAGGCTGCACCAGAACCCGAATAGTTAATGTGGGCTGCTCAGCCCTGAGATTAACAGGTGCTCATGTGTTCGGAAAGGAGAACCGGGCAGACTAGAAACTGTCATGAACCGATAGCGGAAACGTCCATAAAACCAACACTACATCCAGGCTGATAAATGTGAGCTGCGGACTCGGATAATGCCCGGAGGTCAAAAGCTGCACTTCTATCTGTAAAGCCTGCCAAGGCGTTCAAGCTTCCAAGCACAGGAAGATCTAGTTAAAGTAACAGTGGTGGGAAACGTGGGAAGTCTGATCATGCTAAAAATGCATCTGGATACAAAACCAGCTCGTCCTGTGAACAAGCAGGATAGTGCCTGACGTGTATCGGCGCTGGGTATTTAACCCCGGTGATTTTCTGCAGGCAGGTGCCAGCTCTGAGTCCCAGAGGAATTCCTTAAGAGGAGACTAAGCACCGGCTTGCTGTTTTGATCTTTCACAGAGTACTGAGCAGGGACCTGCTATTAGGATCAAGTGGTCATTTCCTATGTGATTAGTTTTCTTTAAATGCGGGCAAGGAATAGCATTGTCCTCGTGTGCGCTGTTTAAGTTATTCAGGGATTCCTGCAGTTCTTCTTTCTGCTAATATGAAAACACTAGATAACGCGTATTTGATTTATGACTTCTAATTACTTTATATTGGTTCTTAAACTTTGAGTTAGAACTTAAATTAGTATCTTTGTTTGCACCTGCACTTACTCTCAATTTCTCAAAATAGAGCAGAGGTTTGCTTGTGAAAATCCCTTTAAATTTCGCAGGCTGCTTTGAAAATCTCGGCAGTAGCACTTTAATGCTCTGAAGGTGCAGGTTCAGCTGTATGCAAACATGCAAGGAGAAGTCTCAGACTGGGTTTCCACTAGGACTTAACTAGGTGCACGATGAAAGTGAGCATTCAGTTTTTGTCTTGCAAATTAGCCAGCACTCAGCTGAGGGGAGTCCTCAATCATTATGCAAATAAAAACCAGGCAAAATCCCCTTTTCTTTTTATATAGCAGTACACCCCTTAGCGCATCCTCAGAATTAATCAGTTTTAAGGATTGATTACTGTAAGGCACTACAATCTGCTGGCATTAAAATATTAAAATGAAACCTCTTAAAAGCCCCTTTTAAAAAAGCTAACCAAGCCCGGATTGCAGGCAGGGGTATTTCCTGACCAGCTGTGTTGGTCCCGAAGCTTTTCTAGAATCTGGCATGACACTTTCTAGCATGTTAAAAATGTTCAGCACTTATACTTTTACCACATTTTCTGCATACTGGAAAATTACCTGTAAATGTAAACATTTAAATGAAAAAAAGTATGTGATACATACTCCTGTATCACAGGATGGTGATACATGTGGAAGCAGCACTTGAAAAGTCTGAAAATCAATAGAGAGTTTTGAGGTTATACACTGAGCGAAAAAATATATAATTATATACATTCAACTACAATCTTGATGGTTGATATTAATCCTCTAAGATGAGAAACATGAGAAAAAGCCATCCTCAGTTTTCATGAAAAGAAAGGGGGCAAGAAAGGGTTCAAGACAGATTGACAGAAATAATTGTTTTCTGCTTCTCCTCAATTTTGCAAAAGTGGACAAGGACAGGTCTCTCTGCTCCTCCTGTCTCACCAGTTGTCCCACTCTAGGCAACACAGCATATTGCTATTTGCATTTCCATCGTGGATCCATCATTCCACTCTACAATTCAGCAAGCCCAGACTGCTGTGCGAAGGGAATAGGAAGAGTTTCAAGAACTTTATGGAGACTTGAGCATGGCTATGAGGGGGCTTCAGTTTCCTCCTGAAGGAAGTTATTTAAGAAGGAAAGTTATTGTCCTGTTGTTACAAATTTGTGGCATTCCCTGTCCACCACCTAATTCTAACTTCATTTGAATTGTGCATAGACAGAACATGATTAACCTTACTTTACCGAGAAGACTCCATTAAAGCTTTTCTTTCACAATTATCATTCTGCTTAATGAACAAAAAATACTTTCTGCCCTCACCCCAATACCGATGACCTCAGGTCAGTGACCTTTTAGTAGTATGTCTAAAGAGTTATTGACTCTTTTCATTTAGGTATGGAGATGACGTAGTGATGAAAGAGTGTCTATCTTTGCAATATAGGAATTTCTGATGAGGACAAGGAGCATACAATAATGCCATTGCTCAGTGTATCTACGGCAATTTTCGTCTGTGTGTAAAGAGGGGGATTTTGGGAAGCCAGGTGGCCAGTGCACTATGCTTACACACTCATGCTGTGTATATAGACTTAATAACTTTCCTTTGCTGCTGAGTATACATTTCAGCTTTGAGAAACTCAAGGTTAAGTATTTTTACTCGTTTGAAAGTGGGGAAACTGAGATAGGACAAAGCCAATGGCTGGAATGAGGCCGGAAGTCCTGGCTAGCTCAGGACTGTAAGGCTCAGAGGTCTGTGTTCAGATAATGCAACCACAGGCCTGTGCAACAATAACAAGTTTCAGTTCATTCACATCTGCAGAGAAAAATGAGACCATTCAAATAACTCAATAGACCCTTTCTCTGGAATGGGAATGGATCCCATTAAAAGGCGTGTCAGAAGAAATAAAGGTATCCTAAGTTTATACCTGTCATCCTTTCTTTCCTCTGTTGATTGCACTGTTTCAGCACCCATGTTCCAAAGGACTTTGAAACTGACGTGGCTGTTTATTGAAAGGAAACTTCTCAGGGTGGCTCAGCTTAATTGTGTTCTCATTGGAGTGAAACAGGATGCTTGGCCCAAACCTTATTTCCTTCATTTCACTCCATTCTATTCCAAGCACTTTTCCTGCATCCTGAAGTAAAATATCAGTGATGCTGCATTTTTTTGAGCACAGGACATTTGAAGGGATGCACGATCAAGGAAATTTTCATTTATTGATCTTGGAGGCTTTGGGGATGCCCATGTCTTACTGTGGGCAATTCTTTAGAGACGCTTTTCCACTTTTCCCAGTTTCCACTAGAGGGGTTACACGTTCTAGTTCAGGGTGCTGCAACAGCCCAGAATAAGATGGAGCTGCTTCTTGTCCACCTATATTTTTAACTGCTACAGTTAATTCACAATTACAATAATGAGCTGACAGTACTAGGGCTGGAGGCCTTAATAACCATTACAAAAATCATTAATTACCAAGAAATTAGAGAGGTGTCTGTTAAGTGGTTAAATTTGCAACCTTCTGTCCACAAACAAGAAATCCGAACGCCTGCCTGAATCATAGCTAACTTCCCACACATTGCTTATAAGCTATATCTTGTTTATTTCTGCATATATTACTCTCAGTAAATTATTAGATTTGTCACCTATGACCCAGTATGCTGTTTGCAATTATTTCTTTTATTAAATTAATCACTACATATTTGCTTTGAGAAATTATGTATGATATCTATCGACGCACGCATGTGTATGAGTGCATGTGAGCCCATGAACTTCCCTGATTGCCTTTCCTCTTGTACAGCAAATTAAAAATAACAGGCATTAAAGCTGGCAGAGTTACACTGACAGGGAAACTGGCTCAGAGGGAGAGGGGAAATTGCTATATAAAGTTTTTTCTTTTGTATTTTAAGTATTTCTACTTATGCATTGAATTTTAATGATCTGGACAGTCTAATCTTCACTAACAGATGTATAAACACTTGTGGCTCTAAGATTTAAGGGTACTGGTGTGGACTGCACTCAGCTTTGCTTTTTCCACCTCCCACGTCTCGTGGATGTGCCTGGGTTGGGGGGGATTTGCAGACATATGGGCCCTCACCATATCTTTGGCACTTTGTGTAGCAGTAATACTACCCAGATAACTCCATTTGCAGTGTCAGATCCTTTGTGAATTACTTACTGGCGAAAGTAATTCATGTGGCTTGTCACTTTTTGCTGGGGAATGTAAAGCCTCTCCTTTATAGAATGATAATTAATTTGAAGTAGCTCGTTTTTTAGGAAAACTAAACCTTATGGTATGTGTAGAAATAGGACTTCCATCAGTTTGGGGTCCTGTAAAGTCGGGGTTTTCCGGTTTTTTGTTGCTTGATTGCTTTTCTTTTAGTGAAAATATTTCTATTTCTGTTTAGTTTCCATGTAATCTTCTAGATATTTCATCCGATCAGATTTCTGTTCTGTCCTGTGTTTTATTTTTCATTGCAATGCTTTCTCTGTCTTCTCTGAAAATAATTTCTTCTGAGTAGAATTCACCCCAACAGCTTCTGAGCTGAATTTGCAGACCCATTGTGTTTGAGTGGGTTCAAAATGAGACAGAAATACTCACTTTTAATCTGTTATATTTCTGAGGTGTTAATTAGTTTGCCACCTCTTGTTTGCCACCCAGTTCAAACTGGCAACCCGAATGCTATGAGAAATTCTTTTAATAATCTTCTAAGAAAATGATATGGAGTAATTTATTTCTACAACAAGTAACTTGCTTCAGGAAGGGGATCACTGAGACGGAGACAGTTGTGATAATGTGGATTTCAAACCATAAACACTTCAGCTTGTAAAGAAACTAGAATTAGGACTATTAAAAGACAAAGTTTAAACAACCTTGTAGATTTCATTACTTTCGTGTGTAAATATGTAGCGTTCTTTATCTCCATACAAAGGGTGGGTTGGAGCCTCCAGTAGGTACACACACAAATTCCTTTCTTGACTTTTTGACTCTGTTCCTTTCTTAACTAACAATGAATTCAGGGACACTGGGTTTTACATCACCTCGGTAGATGATCTGCTCGGTTCCACCTTGCTGCAAAGCAACAAGGCAGACATGGGAGGGAAGTGATCTTTGAAAGAAACAGCCTCGTACCTCTGCAGAGGAGTACGTGCGTGAACCCGCCCTGACACACGAGTGAACTATGGGGTTTGAAATATGGCATTGTTTTGTCTTCTGGGCTGCCTGGAGTCCTTCCAAGCGCAACTAACAAAGGCTTGAAGAAAGGATTCAAAACACCATGAGGGAGGGAAATACATTTGCTAAAGACTCAAATGGGTTTTTGGTGCATTGCCAGGTGTGCAGGGGAGGGTGTCCAGAGCTGATGCAGCTGCAGCGACCCCCAGGCAGGTACCCAGCTGTCCTCACAGATGCCAGGCAGACACCACTTCCCGAGTTCCCGGGGGGAGCCTGAGGAGGGTATTGGCAGAGCAACAGGTTTGGGGAAAGCAAAGGGGACATCCCGTCTGGAAAAACACTTCTGCGTGCACAAGCCAAGGCTTTCTCTTAAGCTTTTTCTTGGTTGCCTGCTTGCCTCCCTCCCCTCTGCTCCCGACCAAAAATAGGGTTCACCACAAACTGAAGGATTGTTTGGGTTTGTAACCCAAACTCTATGGGTTACAGACAGACAGATAGATGAGCTGAGTAGAAATTATTTTCTCTCTCTATACGAGCAGAAGAACCTCTGGGGGTGAACTCTCTTGTCTTCAGAAATAAAATCAACAGCAGAACCCTGCAACACATAGAGCTGTATTCAGGTTTGATATTCAAATTCAAATTCTGTGAGATGTTGCTTCCTCTTTTGGACTTAGTGGAGGCTGCAATGGCAGTTTTGGTAATAGGTTTCATTGTAAAATCCCAAACCAAAAAACTTAATTTTGGCTCCAAGTCTGCAGTACAAGAATTTGGCATACTGATTCAGTTTATAGTTGGTATAATTTATCCATGTTCTCTGTCAGTGGAGGACACTGTCCATCCTGTCTAGAAGCCTCCCAGTTGCACAAAGCCTGCAGGATGAATTCTTAGACACAGAAGAACATGAGAACTCCAGATATCACCCTGCCAAGTAGTGCTAACACCAGCTGTGGAATTGCAGCTCTTAAAATGCCCGTGGCACCTTCCTACAGAGGCATGTCTGGGAAACACCTTCCCTTTTAGCATTAAAAATGCCAGTAGCCAGGAATATACCTGAGGAAGGCCAGTTAGCACCTTTCAGCTGTTTGTCTATGCAATCCCAGATCCCACCAAACACAGCTGCCAAAATGATAATCCCTTTTAGCCAGTGACATTTTTCATGAATGTCACAGTTTGAGCAGGGCATATTTTGTGATCTGCTAACCTTCTCTCCTCTATCTGTCAGAAGTTGGTTACGATCAATTGACACTGGAACAACTCATCTTCTAAACAGTCAAGGATCTTTAAAATAGCCTCATCTCCTTCAGTTCTTGTTTTTAAGAGAAGAGATTTTAAAGCCAGAGGAGTTGTCAGACCTCACTCCAGTTCACAGACATCAATGACAGAGATGTCGCTGGAACTGAGCAGGAATCCTGTTAGTTAATTTCTTAGGCTGAGTTTTCCCCTGTATTTACCTTATGCATTTTTCCTCCTCCTTTTTCTGTCTGACATCCTTTCCTAGAAATTGGCTAATCTCAGGATTATGCAAGGGAGCATATTTTCAGTCACAGGATGCTCACATGCTTCATGGACCAGGGCAAACTTGAGCTCTATTGCACACTTGCTTGCCTCACACACACACATACGCACACAAGCACTGGCTGAGCAGCGATCATCAGGGAATTGATTACACCAAGAGGGGTGAAGATGAGCTTGTCAATTACAGTAACAAGCAAGATTGCACTTACCACCTCTGGGGAATGAATGTATCCAAAAAAAGTCGTTCCTTTTCCTTCAAAAATGATGTTCATCTTTATGCATTGTTCTCTGATGAGCTGTGTCACCACGGAAATGGTAATCCTGCCACTTGTCAGCAAGCTGCTTTTTAGGAGAACAGCGGGCGAGGAGGGTAAACAGGTTGTAGGGGAAGGTAACATGAGAGTAGGAGGGTGATTAGTTTTCAATGCCATTCCAACTATTCAGCCACTAAATAGATTATAACTGTGAACAAAGAGAGCTGAGGTAGCAAAGATAGCTTTTCCAGCCCTGGAGTGCTTCAAGAGATGCTAAATGTTCCCAAGTAAAAATGTCCTTATGTGCTATAAAACAAAGATTAATATTTAATTATTCTGAAAGCCTTGAAAAGTCCCAAAAGTCTGGGAGCAGCCTACCTGCTGTAAGCAGTATTAAAACTCACTCGTTGATGACTGATGCTCTTCAGGGCTCCTTTGTGTCTCCCTTGGTGCCTCTTCCTCCTGTCCCATGCCTGTTGTTGACCCTTCTCCCTCCTTCCCCCTTAACATTCTGCTTCCTTATGGATACTACTTGTCTCACAGTCACTTTTCTTTCTGAAAACCTCCTTACACAAAAAGGAAATTTAATTAATCAGCTGCATGAAGGCCTTCACTGTGAAAGTATCAGTTCGAATCTATGAAAGAGAGAAGGAAATTCCAGATATAAACAGCTGGTGTCTGGGTGAGAAGGACTTCAAGAATATTATAGTTGGAGAGTCCTTGCTGTGAACTCTTGGATTTGCTCTTTGTCTGCAAGCCTGGCTTCTAATCCCTGCTCTGGGTTTGCAAATACCAGCCCCGCTTCTGGCTTGGAGGATGAATAAGATAGGGTTTTATTGCAGATTTCTTTCTGAACAAAAGTCCGTACTAGAGACCTTCTGCTTTTTCCAAACTTTTCAGTTTGTTTTGAAGTCAGTTAAAAGAAAAAATACAAACACCCCTCACCACACACACACAAATTCAGAGACCTCTAATTGGTCTGACAGGTTCTGAGTGAGGTTATTTTGATTTGTCTAATAGATCATTTTCTGCAGGCCCCAGAGTGCCACTTGACTTCTTGTTTCTATCTTGATTTCATCCTTGCGGCCTGACATCTTCTCTTCTGGCTTTCTTTCCTGCTTTGACTCTGCTGCACAGGGCCCTGAACCTGGTGCCAGCAGAAGGCTAAACGTCAGGTTTCCCAGGAGCTCACCCTATATTCCAGCACATCCTGGGACTGCCTGGTGCTCAGCCATAGGCTGTGGACTCTCCACCTACAGCAGAAGGTCAAAACAGGTGTTTCAGTTACATGGTCAGAAAGGAAAATCAGCCCATTTAAACCAATCCAACCCCAAAGCTGTTTTTTACTATGTTTTTTACATTCAACTTTATCAGTAATAGCTCTTCACATAAACATTTGCAGAAATAGATCATTGGTTTACTCATCTCTTACTTTATTTTGTCTGGAGAGAAGCTGTTCTATCGAAATTAAAAAAAAAAAAGGATAAAAATATTTTTCCTGAATGAACTTAGTTTTTTGGCAAAAGATTTGCAGTTAAGTTTTAAGTTTCTGAATGACTAAGAGTGAATGGATAGTGGGACACCTGTTCTCCTTGAAAGCTTTTACATTCTGCCATGTGAACGGGGGAAGGTGGATCACCAGTCACATGGCATATATTTAAAAATATTATTGAAATTCAACTCTTTTAAAAAATAGTATACAAGCCTGCAGCATAAGTGTTTGGGTTTTGGTTGAGTATTTTGTTTGGTTTTGGGTGTGTTTTTCATTTGGCTTTTTTTTGTCAGTGTAGGCACATATATTTTCTTCATGGGTTTTGTTGGGGTTTTTTGGTGGCTGAAACTGAGCTCCAGAGAAGCAATTTAGGGACACATATAAGTGCTATTGACTCTGTCAGATAGCAGGTATGTAATTACTTTTGAATAGTTTTGAATATGTGACAACTAGGATCAATGCATCTAACATGTGCTAAGTTTTGCTTGTCTGCTTTGGAGTTTTTGGATACTGAAATCAGCACGCTGAAGTGTTTTAGAAATATTTGTGACTGTGACTTGATGTGCTGAGATTTGATTCTCACTGGGTTCAGCATATGAAACGACCGAAAGCTTTTTTTTTGTGTGTTGATATATTTGTGCTACTTCATGTTGCTGATATCTGGAAGTTCCCAATATTGTATATAATTATTGTTCATATAATATTAAGTCACATTTCTGACTTAAATAAATCAATTATATAAAGCTGTAAAGTTCCACAAATTAGCTCTGCAGTGTAAAATGCCCTGATGTAAATAATGGAATACTTGTTATGTGTTTCTTATATTGCAAACTATTTTCTTAAACCACAGAAGCACATGAAAACATTGAGAAAGTAATGTTTGTTGTGTTGTTTTGTTTTTTCTCATGCTATTATTTATAATTTCTAATGCCATGTCTTACATCCTGTTTCACCACAAGAGTCAGATACTCTTGTTTAACTGTTAAGGAAGTCTGAACAGTTTGATCCCAAATAAGGGCAGTTCTGACTAGATACACTAAGAAAATAAAAGGCAAAACCCACTCTCCTCTCCTGGATGAAACCTGACTGCCAGAGTAGTTCCCACAGTTCTGCACAGATAGCTAGGTTCATTTTGGAGCATCCAGCTGTGAGGTGACACACTTAATGCACCAGTGATCTGATCCAGTATAGAAAATCTTTGGGGCCTGATTCTCCAATGCCTCTCACCTTGCGCAGTCATTTGTAGTGAGCAGCCTGAATGCCCACACACTGGAAAAGCAGAATACAAAATATTTTTCACTGCTTATCCTTCACAGCATACCTGTAGGCACATGAGCAGGTGCATGAAGAAAAACAAGCTTTGAATTTCTACAAGAATTTTATTTATATGCCATTGTTTTGTGTTCTTTAAAGGCAAAATATAAAGCTATTTGAGCCTTCTGGGTGGTGATCTTATGAGGATTCCTATAGGATACTTCCAGAGCAAAAGAATATGCACACATATAAATATGTGCAGGTCTAATAGTCAACACAGACCAGAAAAAGTGCTAAACCTGAGTCCTTCCTTAGAAATTCAGATGTTGCAGGTTTAAACGGTTGTTTTCCTAACCTAGCAATCATTTCACAAAAGGAGCTCCAATGCCAATTTTAAATCAACAATTGCCCTGTTACAAACACAAACGACATCTCATTGCAGTGCAACCTCCTCTCCTTTTTGTTTCTATGATAGTAATTTAAGGATATTAGGAGCTGTGTTACTCCATAAAAAATGGTAGTGCAAGAAAACAGCTTTGCATGAGAAATGCTGTAGCAAAAATTGTATATGCTCTCTGATTTTTCAAACAATGATCAAAATTCAGAGAACAAATTTTGTAGTAAGAAGGAATATTTTTTAGTTGGAGATTTGGCCATTTTTAAACTTAATTCTGCTTGGTTTTGTTACGTTTGTTTGCTTTTCTTGAGGGTACTAGTTATTGCATACATGCTGGAGAATAATCCTACAGCAATGTGCTAAATTTTAAACAAGGTCACACCATTTTTTCCCACATTTATTGTAATATTAACTACTGCACCTAAATATATATTTAAAAAAAAGCTCTATCTTGTGGCACAAAGGTGGTCTATATCGAAAATTAGAGGCTTTTGGTAATGACAGGAAAGTGAGTCATTTTTTCTGTTCTTTTACAGCAATTTTTTCTTTTGTTTTCCTTTAAGGAGCACTGTAGAGATAATAATCTTAATAAAACAGTATATACAAATCCCTGTTCCTGTGCTACTGATAAGACACTAACTGTTCAGTCCTGCTAAAACTTACTCACAGGAACTGGCCTCTATTTTCAGAAGTCACAGATTATTTTGATTACCTCCCTTTTTCAGTCAATCACCAGTTTTAGAAAATGTGGCTAGATGTAAAAAATGAAAGACACCTGCTTTTGGAAAGCTCTATGCCACAATTTTTGTCAACTTGTAGAGTGCCCGAAATCCTTGGAAATCACTCTTAAAACTTTGTTGAAGCCTTGGTTTGCGTTTAAAATGCACACTGTGCACAATGGTGCGCCATGCTGACATACCTCGATTACTTGAGGGTCTGTAAGTTCCACGTCTGCACTGTCCTAATGGTCATCCCTCATTAATTAGTCCTGAGTGACCCCCACTGAGCCATGCAAGACACATTCCTGGTGGTGCCCACACGTATGCAAGCATCACCACATGATTTTTCATCCTGCAAGTGCTTCCTTTGCCTCCAGTGGAGGCTCCGTGGAAAACTATTAATTAACCTGGTGGTGGAGTAAACAGCCAAGAGGGAAAGGGGACAGCCAGAATATATGCATGAGACCTCCAGCTGTGATCCTGCACGGGTTCTCTCACTTCTGGCAGGCACAAAAGTGAAGTTAAGGTTTGGGTCTTAATCCTCTCCTGTATCACGGTGGATAATCTGTGATTTTGGAATGCTGTCTCATCATTGGGTATTCTGGTATCAAGAAAGGCATGTTCTTCTATTAGGATAGAGTTGGAGAGGCTTAAAAGTTTTGATGGCCTTTGTAGCACCACAGAGCCAGGGGTGGGCTGAAAAGTTGGATTTGGAAATGGAATATATGAGAATATACATATTTATTCATCTGTTGGAATTGACTGAAAGCTTGTGATCATGTTCAGTATGGACTAAGGCGGAAATTAAAAAAGAGATTTGGAACTTTGCTATTGGATTTGTGCCTAGGAAAGAAGCAAACCTAAATGAAGTGTTGTGGGGTTTAGGTCCTCCTCCTTTTTCTTGGGGAAGGGTTGAGGGGTGGACTTCAGATGTGAGCTCGTTGTAAAAGAGAGATTAGGGAAGATCTGCCCTAAATTTTAGCTTTTGAATCCCTGAACTGGGCCCACTTAACTGTTTGACATGTGAAAATATTGTGTTAATGAAGTTCCAGCCTGCTTCTTTAATCCATCCTTGTGACTGTCTTTATTCATCTGCATGTCCTGATAGATTATGATTATTTTTATATATACGAGTAATCTCATTGAAATCTACAGGTTACTACTGGTAGCATGATAGATGATTGTGGCTCGTGCCTTTAATCCATTATTGAAGCTGAAAGCTGTTTACAGATTCTTGTAATACTTAATTTTTGCTCAGCACAGACAACTTAAAGCAAGTATCTTAACTTTTTCAGCTGGCTTCCTTTTCTCTTTATCATTCCATGTGCCTGTAGTAGTTTAAATTATAGAACGCTACACTGACATTTAATTTAATCAGCATTTCCTGTTTCTTTTAGATTTTGTGTGCACCTTCTACTAAAAATAAATATATTCCTTATTTAGTTAATAGGACCTAAATGTGGGATCCAAACTGTCAGTTGCTCTGCTGAAACACGATTCTATCATTTAATTTCAGGTACCAGTTAACAAGAAACTGGAGAGAGCACCCTGTTCAGGGTCACAATGGCAGCATGTTTTATGTTCTCTAGGAAGTTATTTTAATGCCTTTTTGAAATATCATAGATGGGATTCTCTATTGCCTCTGGGAGAATGGAGACAAGACCTGCATAGAGCCGCATTGCTTTAATTTAAGCAACAGAGGCTTTTCCTACTAGCACAAATCAGTGCAAGCATCACCCTGATTTTATTATGGAGAAGCAGATAAGCCATGCTGAATGTAAAAGATGAGAGTGGTGCTTGGACTGATTAGGACCACGTTAGGGTGTTCTTGTGCTGATGCTCTCTGATACGAAAACAGATGTTTGTAAGTTCCTAAGTGGTTTCTTCATTTTGATATGGCTTTAAGGTTATCACAGTACCTCAATAATTGGATTACTCTGGCCCAAAGATAATGTTGTTTTATAGGACTCAGGCTTTGTTGTTCAATGCTGTCATCTATACCTCTGAGAGGTAGCAACAAACCATTTCCATGTGAGAAAGGTGGCATTTTACAGCAGCTCTTGTGAAAATGAGTGTGCCAAGACTCAATGGAGTAGAAAACTGTAGCTATGAATTTTCTAGGAGGATGAGGCAAAAGGCAGCTCATGAAGAGTGGTAGTGAAGAGACAAAGTCAGGGAGAACTAAAGACAGATTAGCTCTGTGTGAGCAGAGAGGTCTATCTGTAAATTTTTTTTCCTTAGAATCATACCTAAAACTTTAATCGGAGAACTTGGAGGTTCAGGGGTGGGTGGGGAAGCCTATTGAACACAGAGCTATGCATAAAACCCCTTCACAAACTGCTTTTTAGGTGCACAGTGCTCACAATAAAGGTGTGTGATACCTTTCATTTCAACACAGTCATGTTCCATGAACACTAGAACAGAACCAGGCTCAGGCCATGCCTCCCTGGTGCTGGGAAACTGAGAGTTAGTCGGAGCTTTGCAAATTTCAAATTTAAAATAGCTAGCAATTTTTACACAGTAGCCTACTTTTCACTGGGTAAGTTGCACTGAAAATTTTCTTTTGTGCTTTCTTTAGTTATTCAGGGTGGAAAAGTGGCTTGAAGCTGTGCTCCCAGCTGTGTCCAGCCCGTGTGTGCTAACATTCAACATCCTGTGCACTCAAATATGCAGGGCTAAATAAGGAGATATCTTTAGGTTCTACTAAAAAGCATTTGGTTGACTGAAAATGTTGAAATGAGTCAATGCAGAAATGGCAACATCCTTCCTTTAAATAAATAAATAGCCCCCCCCAAATTAATTCTTTGCAATAAATAGTAAAAATTAAATTATTATTGGTGTTCGCAATTGTTTTAAAAAGTATTTGAAATAGGATGCTAGAGTCTTCGAGGAATGAAATATCCTCATTATTCAAGACATTTGTCAAATGCAGCTACTAGCAGTCCAATGGGGCTCTTTTTCTTTCTGTCTTTCTTTTTTTTTTTTTTGTAATTCTCTTTTCCACTGAACACCTTAATCCTATTGTAGAACTAGAAAAATACAGCTCCTGTGGAGAGCATAATACAATCTCACACCATTGTGCTTTTGATCTTAAATAAAATGCACCCGCATTTGGCTTTCTCTCTTTGCACCAGATTAGTTTTGGACTCAGCCACCCTTATTCGTTTCTTGTGTTGAACTGCAAGGAACTTTATCATGATTGTAAGGAGGAGTTGGCATAAAGCAAGTAGTAAAGGGGGGGGGGGCCAGTGCTTATGCAAAGAAAAAATGGTGCGGGAAGGGTGTGAATAGAAAAAACTTCTGAAAGATGTGGGGAGGACACACAAAGCCTGTCAGCCTGACCCATGAAAGTCTGGCTGTAGGTCCCCACGTTTGAGATGACCTGAGATAGAGCAGAGCTCCATGCCCGAGCTATCTCATTGCTCATGCAGCACTGAGGGTCAGCAGCTATCAGAAGCAGGATTTGCATGAGCAGGTGGGCACTGAGGATATGTAACTTTGACAGCCAGTGCCAGAACTTGTGCACAATTTGGTGACTGAGACTGCAGGGTGAAACATTACCACTTAGCATGTGGCCACCTTTCTCAAAAGTCTGAATTTAATTCAGAAGAGGCAAGTTTGGGGTTGGCTTAGTGTTTGGGTTTTTTGGATACAATTGGGCCATGGCCAATTCCCTGCCTGTCCCGCTTGGCTCACGGCAGGTCCTGAAAGCCATGCTGCTTCTCTGGCACCCCAAGTCTGCACGGTGCCAAAAATACTGCTGCAGAGCTCAGGTGCCCCAGCCTGGCTTTTTCTCTGGTATGAGGAGTTATGGGGCTGGCTGGGAGAGCTGATGCTTGCACCTATAGAGAGCTCCCATCTGCCCTGCTCCCGTCCCACCCACAGGACTCCCGTGGGAGTTCCTGCCACAGAGGTAGGGAGGAAGCCAAGAAAGAAACATTCCTCCAGCCCTTTTCTTTTTTTCTCCTTTTCCCGTCAGGGTTACCACCCTCTCTCATCACTCCTACGGAGAGGTCTGAAGTCTCACTGAATCAGCAGTTCTGAATATTATCTGTGCTGTTAATGGTTTGCATCTTTTTGCATGAAAGGGTAAAATCACTTAGCGACACACACACACTGAAAAGATCATATGCAGTTAACATATCCAAGCACGGGGGGAAAAAAAAGGTTGTAATGCTCATGAATTCCAGATGATGACTTTTTAAATCCCCAAGAAGGCAGTGAAATTGTTTGATTGTTCTTGTTAATTATTGGACTTGTCCCAGTATCAAATATTTGCAGAAGATAAGACTTCCCTCGTGGAGATGAATAATAACCGAACTTGCTCTTCTTTGAGCAATTTGGCACAGGGTGCAGATTTCTGCTTTTCCCACTCTCAGGCTCGAACCCCGTCCAGCCGGCTTCGGTGCTTCGGAAAAGCACGTGTACAAACCGCTCCGTTAAAAATAAAAGACCCCGTAAGTAAACAAGAGAGAGAGAGAGCGAAAGGCAGACCTGGTACTTGGAGACCGTGACTTTATTAGCGGCGGGGTATCCGCCAACCCTCCCAGACCCGGGCTGCCGCCGCCGACCCCCTGCGCCCCGGGGCGCGTCGCACCCGCAGCACCGGGACC
>WEIT01015978.1:48683-69619 GCA_013389985.1 Dryoscopus gambensis | reverse complement strand
CGGGGAGCGCGCAGGGGCGAGCGGGGGGTACGGCGGGCACCGCACCAGCACCGGGGGGGGGGGCACCGGCATGAGCATCTTTACGTATTTCTGCGAGGCATCTTCCTCGCTTCTGCCCGAGCAGGAGGGGGGGGCTCTGTGGAAGGGGCTGAAGGCTCTCGGTTCGCTTGTTTCGGCTCTTTCCCCCTCAAAACGGGTCAGGGGGAAAAGCGACTTCCCGGTCAGGGTGCGGAGCGCAGCCGCGCTCGTCCCCGCGGGTCCCCAGGCACTGGCTTTGGGAGCGAGCGCTGCCTTCTCTGAAAAGTTAGGGGACTTTATTCCAGCCCGACTGCGATCCTAGAATAACCGGAGCTGCTTGCCGGGAGGAACGTGATCGGCTTTTCCCAGGGGATGGCATGCTGCCTCAACCCTGTACTTTGGTCAAGGGTAGAACCAATAGCAAGCTGTGGGATTTTGGGTAATAAGTGTGGGAATCTGCAAGAGGAGTAGGTCTAAGAGTGATTTGTTTTCTTACTGCTCATGAATAATGGCCTCGAGCTTTTTTTATTTTTTTTAATTAAAAAAAAAAACCAAAAGAAACAAAAAAACCCCACAAAAAACCACAAAAAAACCCTCCACCAAAACAGCAGGCCAACGAAATAGGCATGTGGGAGATTTGTAGGCGTTCAGCATCATAATCATAATCATCAACAACAGCAATACAGTAGCGACGTCCAGGAGGATGGTGTCTGATGAGAACTGTTTTCTCTGAGAGGCTGGTATCACATGCTGGCACAGGTAGCTTTTGCTATCGTTGACAACATTGACCTCTTCTAAAAGGAAAGCCAACAAATCCTAAAATTAGAGAGAAAATGGTTTTGGTTGATTTTTTAATTTTTAATTTTTAATAGAGCTCCATTTCACTCCATCTCTGTTGAAGAGTGAAATATTAAGTTTAGTTCAGATTAGGAACGGAAGTTTGATTCCAGCTGTAGAACTGTAGGATAATGTGTCCTGGCTTTAATCCTGCCAGTTTAAATCCAGCTAGCTGTGCGGAGTCTTGCTGAAGTGAGCCACTCAGATTAAAAAGCAACTTCTTATGAGGAGCTAGTACAAAGTTTTTGGTCAAAGTCTTTTATCACCTGAAACTTACCTGAAAACAGCTACTTGTATCTGCTGCTCTTAATCCTTCCCAGACCTGGAAGATACATTATTGCCTCAGAAATTAATTCTTTGTCTGGCAAGGTATACCATTTACAGCTATCAAACTGAAATTGCAAAGGGAGGGTTTTTTAAATTTAGCTATATCTGTCCAGGTTAGAGCCAGCTTTGTTTTTACAAGGCTTCTGCAGCTGAAGAGGGAGAGGCTGGCATGGATGTGTTGCATCTTGCAAATAGATAGCATGTCTATTCTGACATGATTTGAACATGAAAACCCAATAAACACATGGTCATTATGCATGGAAATCTCACAGCAGAGCTTTCTGCTTGCACTTAGAGTGTTTTGGTTGAGAGTTACACTATAAGGAGCACAAGACTTGAAAGCTGCAAGTGGCTTGTGTAAACAGATGGACATTTGAGATGTATTGATGGTTTCAAGTTAATTCAGTTAACATGTGGGTGCACATGTATTTAATTTAGCCTAGTATAAGTTTTGTAAGCAATGGAAGCTCGTATGTGCTTTTTAGAAACGAAATAAGAGCCTGTGTATTTTGTCTATAGGTCTTGGAGCTACAGCTGTAGAGGCTCTTAGGGACTGGGATCATCCTGTTGTCGTGATCTTGTAGGCCCAGGTGAGACTCAACAGAGAGCTTACAGTTTTACACTGAAGTTCACAGGTAGCTTGCAGATGAATTTTAAAATGGTAAGGTATCCTGTGCTGAGAAAACATAAAAGTGCTTAAACACATCTTGCTGCACTCTTATCGTACGTGCTGCTTGCCAGAATCAGTTAGGTTGAGCAATATCATTAAACTGTCAGTCCTATTGTTTACAATGGGATAGTTCCTCAATGCTCAGGATGAAGAAACCCAGCAGTTTTCTGTTACTCATCGTAAAAACGCAGCGCTGCGTTCCAGGAAGGTTTGTAAGTGGCGGAGCTCTCACCGCATAAAGCACAGGAGGAGACCGGGATTTGGCATCTCTGGCAGTGCTGCTGTACAGCAGTGTGTGTGCAGGAGCTTTGTTTTTGCCTGCAGTTCCTACTTAGCCTGAGATAAAACACTCTGATGCTGGCATATGATACACCAAAAAAACCAGATCGTTTTTTGAAAAATAAGAACTGCAGCATTTAGGAGAAAGTAAATGAACAGTCCTTCTAAAAATACAGCAGTATGCTAAAATATTGCCAAAGCACTGCTCTGATGCTGTTGTAAGCTGTCATATTTTTTGACCATTATAAATAGATTAGTATTATTGCAAGGATTTTTTTCCTATTAGCAAAGAAGTTTTCTTTTTCCTGTTTTCAACTTGAGGATCCTCACATGTTCCCTGAACAGGCAGAGCTGTGCTCATACAGAAAGCAGTGGGAATGTTGCTGGTGAGGAAATGGGTATCTGGACCCTACTGGAATGGCCCTCATAAAGCCTTTAAGTCTCCTGAACTGTAAGTTCAGGGGTTTTTATAATCTGTTTTGCTTATATTCTCCATATCTTAAAGATGTTAGATATAGCCCAGTTAATCACTTAGGATATATTATGTAATCAAGTTCAACCCCAAATTTGATTTAGACAGCATTTGAATTGAAGCTTGAAACAAGAGTGAGCTCCTTTCCAGCACCACTGGAGTACTGGGGGCTTTGGAGAGTTTTCTTTCTTTTTCATGTTGTGCCCAGACCCAAAGTAAATTTCCTTTCAGTTTTGTGACCAAACAGTAGGGCTAGGGAAATCAGCAGCCAAATTTGTTTCATTTTCAGAAATTTGCTAACAGAAAACAACATTCAGGTCAAGATCAGAGCATTAGGTTTGCATTCTGCTGCTGGTTGTGCTGCACTTCCACCTTCTTTGGGCACTGCGTGGAGAGCGGAGGCTGCATGTAAAGTGGATTTCTGACGACTTATGTACGGTGGAGTCCACGTGGTGCTGGCTGCACTATGGACATCATGGATAAGTGTCTGAGGATCACTCTTGCTGTGCCTTTCCCCAGGTCTCCGGCCTCTTCAGGCACATGGTGAATGCACAGGGACGTGTACAGTACACTCTTGTGTATGTAAAGTGCATTGTCTGAACAAGTTTTTGTTGCTTACAGCGCACTCATCCTTTCTGGCTGCACAGGTTTCTAGGTGAGGAGACCATACACTTCATAACAGCTTGAGGAGTGTCTCCTGTAATATTTCTGACAGCTTTATTTTCTGTCTGCTTCAGCCTCTTTCTTTTCCTTTGAGCTGCAAGCATGGATTGAAACGCAGGTAATACATAAGAGGATCCTTTAATATTGGCTATTTTCGGAGGCACAAAGGACAATTACTTTCTCTTCCTACTAACCTCCTGCTGGCTTACTAGCTGCTTGGGAGGCTAGTGATTTTAAGAGTACCACTTTATCCAGTGCATCAAATACGGAGCAAATCTTTGCTCACCAAGATCCCAGTTCCTACATCCTGTGGTAACACCAAAAATTGAACTTGAGTGGCCCAGAGCGCCAGCCCCTACTGTGAAGACTCATACAACCATCAGCACTTTTGAGAGTTAAATTTGATCTATTGGCCCTGAGCTGTGCTGACAATTGCCAGCTAAAAGACCTTTCAGTGAATTGTCCTTTAATAGAAGTTTCCACCCCCCCGCCCCGTCCCCCATTTCCTGTTGTTCTTTTAAATAAAAAGAAATCCTGGTGACAAAGCTAAAGTGTATTCTGTGATTATTGTTTGAAGAATAAAGTATTTGTCTATATTTCAAGGAAATTAATTGCCTGAAAATTGCAGAGTTATTTTAAAAGGGTAGTATTCTTCACTACTGCAAAATCTCAAGGAAGCCTCACACTATTTAAATTACATATTTATATACTAGCATTTGATCCATTGAGTGATTATAGTTAAAATATTTGGGAAAGTCAGTACTGTATTAATACTGTACTGGTCTGAGAAAGGACACTGAACACATAGACCAATCTATTTTGGTTTGTGAGCACATCCTGAGAGAAACTGAGCAGGCTCAATTGGCCAGTGCGATTTGATGACATTTTGTAGCTTCTGCAATGAGCAGAGTTTTACAGAAGAGGGGCCGAATAAAACCACATCTCATGGAGGAGTGATTTCCATTATTGTCTCCTGGTGCCTAGAAAGATAACCCAGGTTTTACTCGAGATGAGTCTGAAATGTCTTAGGAATGCTCGTGTCTAATTCAGCAGGCTTAGATTTGCCCTATGTACACGGAACTTGCCTTTACCAGTTCAAGCCTAGTGGGATGTGTAAGGTATACCTGGAGTATTACTAAAATTGTATTTAAAGTCTTACTACTGCACTTAGTGGCAGTGACATTGATGTATTTAATTTCATTTAATTTAAACCTGATTTCTCAGCACTGGCTTTTGGGCTAAGCAGGTTAATAGGATGGCTAGGACAGCAAAGAGCTGATGGGATGGGATGAAATTGCCGGCTCATACCTGGGCTCCTCCTCCTTTAAGTTGCTTTGTTTGCCCATGTTTTGGAGGAGAGGGGACAAAATTCAGTTAAGCTTGCTCTGCTGAGAAGCTTTGAAACAGATGTAAATATGGCTTGCAGTATCTTCAGTTTCTATAGGGAGTAAGTGAAGAAAACAGATTTAAATTCAACTGAGTGCCATATTGTGGTTTGTAGCAGTCAGTCTAAAGATAAATTTAATTAAATTGGTTCAATTTCTAAACTAGGACTATGGAGTCTACCTTTTACACTGCTATAAAATCCTTGTGTATGAGTAAGCTTTCAGTGTAATGAAAAAGGCTGGGGGACACAGTTGTGATCCTCAGCTAACCAATTAAATATTTACTTAATAAGGATCTAGAAGTTAATTTTACAGTCCATTTTTTTAAAATGAAAGCAAAATACCTATTATATGGCTAACTCAGTGCCTTTAGTCAGTGAATAGAAGAGTTGCGTTTCTTAGCTGGGAATACCATTTTAATGTCACAACCGACCTTCTAGCAGATTAGTCCTAATAGACCAGGTTTATACTGAAAAAGATTCAGAAACCATTAGAGAAGAGAATTAGAAAATGATAGAAAATGAATGGTTTTCGAGCGATTTCAGAGCAGATTGAATTAAAGCCAGATACTGACTTCTGTATTAAAGAATTTTTTACAGAAACAGAGAAAGTACCTATTCTGTAATAGTGATTATTCCACCAAATCACACTCTGGTGGAGTCTCCTCCACTGACTCTGGAAGGAGCCTGGGGACATTGAGGTACCCAGGGAAAGGCAGCTGTTGTGGCACTCTACTGTCCTTACATGGCATCCAGGAACATACAACTGTCTTTTCACTCAGCTCATCTCGAGCTTCCTCCTTATGCCACGCCATTAAAGATCATGCTACTCATGTTGAGATATAGACAAATGCATAAATAATATCAAGGAATGCAGTGTATGTGTCAATTACAGTTCTGTTTAATAACAAATTGAACACACCTGCCAGGAAGCGATGCAAAATGTATAAGAAGCATATTAAGTCACAGGAAAGGGAGTGTGTTAATGCAGTATTCTGCTTTACAAATTCAAATCTGGAAGAAGAGTATGTTCGGTAGGAGATACTGTGCTCTTTTCTGTGCTTCAGATTGATTTTATATCTGTAATTTTATGCAGGCAGCTGCCAGGAGCAGGACAGAACGATTCTGAGGAAACCGAGGGATTTGTTCCGATTCCTGGGAACACGGATTTGTGTAGTGGCACCATGGTGCATTAAGCGCATTGTGGTTGAGATTTACAAATATAGGACAATTAATTAGTTCAGGTTTGGCAGTCACACACAGTCAGTGTGTGCACAAGTAGGGTGAGTATTGGGTTCTTGATGGAACTTCTTGCCAAGATCCGTTTTGAACCTCCTGTAGACAGAAAAGACAGAGCTAGGATAGAAACAGTGAAGTGCTTGTCACTTCTGTAAAACAGTTTCCAATTGAAACCTGAAATTATATATAATGAGGCATTCCCATAAACAGGGTTCCCGTAGGTAAGTAGCAGTTTGCACAGGATGATGGAAGTTTTGCCACTGTAGAGGAATAATATTAATTCTCATGAGAGGCTACAAATGAGTAAATGCTGATGAATATGTACAAATGTGTATGTGTGAGTTTAGTGCTTCTGAAAGGCAAATGACAGTTCTGGAAGCTGAAGGCCTCTCTTTGCCAGGAAAGTGCTGTGGAGGAAAGCAGCCCAGTAAAAGTGTGGGGTAATCCCCCGGGATACATTCTGTGGGCAGCCCCTGAAACCAGGGGTGAGGATGGGGGCCAGGTCTGCACCCACTTGAGGCCCTCTCAGTAAAACACGTGTGGAGGGGATGCTCTAAGCATGTGTCCGGTAGATGCCCAGCACATTTAAAACATGTGCATGGGCCCTTCAGGGGATGCTTACCTCCTACCCCAGCTGCAAGATGCCATTAGACCAATATCTCGCTCCGTGTAAGACGTGGTCATTGAATGAGAGCAATGCGTGTGTTTTTACAAGAAGCAATGGAAGGGAGGGAAGCACCTTCTTGCACCTTCTATGTCCCACTGTTCTTTTAATAACTCATGCACTGTGCTGGCACAGAAAGTGGCTCCTAGTGAGAAGTAACAAGCTGAAATGGGGTAGAAAATGGAGAAACCAACAGATTCTAATCCTTAAAGTATGTTGGAGGTAAAGGCATGGGTCCTGTGGTGTGAACAGCAGCAGTAGTTGCATACCCAAGCGCCTCTGCAATGCACGCTAACATAGCATAAAGAAGTAGCTGTAAGAGGCAAGATGGAAGAAAAATGCTGTTGCACAATAGTAAAAGGTTTTAAGAATGCAAGACTTTTCTTCTTGCTTTGCTTAGTTTTAAATTCTGTGTTTTACATAGAAGAAAAAGGAAAATATGTACTTGTATAACTGTACAGTTTTCAGTAATTATTTTTATCTCAACACCTGAGTGTGAGTTGTAGAGGTGTGCTTCATGGCCCTGTTTAAGAACAATATTTAAGTATAGGCTTAGCTTTGCAAATATGGTAAATTTAGTTCATTTAAATTCAGCAAAATATGAGTTTACACAAGTGCAGTGTTAGATAAATGAGATTTCAATGCAGCTAAGTTCTATTTTTGAAGACCGTGCAGACAGTGCCCCACTGGCCCTTCAGGGTGATTTAGGTGCCTAACTCATTCTAATGAAGAGGAAAAGAAAAAAGTTCATTTCCTAAGTTACCTGTGTTGTTAAATATTGTTCTGAAAACCTGCGGGGGCTGCAACAAGTGAGTGTGAGAAGTGTCTTCCAGGACTTGCAGTGACTGCAGGATTTAGATGGATTCCAGTTTTAAGGAGTGATACTGAGGACATTGTAAATTTTTGATAATAGTAGCAGAGACTGGATTCTCTAAGTCCTTCTACAGTTTTGGTTTTTTTTGTATCACTGGGGATGTTGGTCAGGTGTGACCACAGGAGGCCACCTGCATGGGCAGGGTCAGTGCCAGCAGCAGACTGGGACAGTCATAGTTCCGTGTAGTTGAGACTTAAAAACCTTCAGGATGGAGGTTTGTTTAGAATTATTTAGGGTTGTTTTAGGGTTTGTTAGGGTTGTTTTGGTAAGTTGCATTTCTCTAATTATATTTCAGTTTGTGTTATATTCTTGTTAAGAACATCTGTGTTCATTTTATGATGCTTTCTGGTCTTTTTTTCCTGGTTTGATATACCAGATCAGTAGAATCTTCATCAAGCTGATCCTTCATGGCTCCCTCTGTTAATGGAGAAGAGTTTCTGCAGAAAGTGTTGCAGAGAAAGAACTTTCATCTCCCCATTGATAGTGATAGGGACAAGTCACCTTCTGAGGCCAAAACTGTGCATGTGAGAGTAGAGCCTGAGAGATGTTAGGGGAGCATTATGGGCCTGATTTTGTAGCTGCTGCTGTCAAGGCAGACTTTGCTATTTGTTTCAGTCTATTGATGCTGAAGCCTTGAGGTGGTGAGCCTGTGGTTAGCCACTTGAGTGTGCATCCAAATGGGATTTCAAAAATTGCACAAAGAAGTTCAGCAGTCGGTGTTCAGTAATGTTCTATGGGCTTGGAACACAGCTGTCTCCAAATCCAGCTGTTTTAAGGAAAAAAGTAGCAAAAAAATTTTAAAAAATCTGACTGAACTGTTGAGAGATTTGCTATTAGTTTCCTTCATTTAGCGGGACAAGGTTTTGCCATCTCTTAGGCTGTTCAGGAAGCATGGAGTGTCCTAATAGGCTTTGGTTCAGCCTCTTGTGCAGTTTCCCACGAACAGCTTTTATTTGTTACAGCTCCAGCTCAGGAGAGCAATGAGCGGGGTGTTTCTGTGGAGCTGTGGACTTCTTTGTATTGACTCAAACACACAGTTTAAAGAAAATGGGGATGTGTGTCGGGAGGCAAATGAAAGCATATTGTTTTTTATAAAGTGTCACCTGCAATGTGCTTCTAAATAAACCCCTGTATGGCCATGTATGGGGTTTTTTCACTTGAAAGACACTATCTCCTTCTTCTAACATTTGCACAGCAAAGTAATGCATTATTGCATTTTCATAAATAATTGAAAAGCAACTTAAAAGAAAGTAGGCCAACAGAAAAAAAAAGAAAGTGTCTGTTTCAAATTTGAGAGAAGAAAAATATGTTTCCTTCTTGATAGCAAGTCAGTTAAATGTTATTAAATCCCATTTTCCCACCCTGACATGACCAAAGACAAATCTGAAAATTGACAGTTTCATTTGAAAGAGAGAGAAATGGGGGAAAAGGTTTTGAAATGCTGAGTTTGGTTTGGATTGTTTCTCCTTTTTTTTTCTTTTTTTAAATCCCCCCACCTTGTAAGAAAGGAATTGTGACCCCTTATCAGTTTGCAAGTCACTGAGGAGCAAGTCTCTGGAGGTCTGCGTGTTGGCTTCTCAGTGCCGTTTGCTGTGCTGGGCTGTAATAATGCAAGTTATTTTAGAACTGTGCATACGTTAGTGTTCTGGCGCAGCATGATACAATAATGTGTGAAAAAGCATAAGATCACACCTTGGTGAAACTTGCAGATTTCCTGCATAATCCGACAGTGAGCTCTTGTCAGGTTTTGACTATATGTAAAGTGAGAATAAAGTTTCCAGAAGCAAAGCGCAAGCCTTGGATGCATTTTGAGTGGCTGTGCAGGGATTTTGGCCCTGACGTGGTTCCGAATGTGCCTGGCTTTAAGCGCTTTGGTCCCACTGTCGCCAGCAGGTCTCCTTCAGTGCTTAAAATCTGGCAAATGTTTTAAGCCATTCTCTGAATGGCTTTAATTTTGCTGGTGCTGAGGAAGATCAAAGAGCCTGAGTAAATAATTTCTTTAAAAAAAATCAATGACATGAACAGTTTTCGTGTAACATACAGTGGGATGGATCTGGTGACAGAACCAGATGTTGACTATGGGAATGATTTATGGCCATGAGTCTCTTCACCAGTCTGTAGGCATGTCGGTCCTGAGCTGGCATGGCTGAGGGACGATGGGCAGATGGGAAGTGGGAATATTCAGATTCTAATGCTCTCAGTGCAAGATGAGGACCAGCAGGGTCTGTGCCTGGGCCCTGGTTTTTGCTGTACCAGGGGTTAGAGGGAATTGCTGGGTGAGGTCCTTCCATCAGGCAGGAGGCCTGACCAGTGAGTCCCAGCAGCCTTTTCTGGCATGGAGATCAACAGATCAGTGATTGCCTGTATTAATGTGATGTTTAATATGCTTTAAGATTAGAGCTGTTCAAAGAGTCGACCCCAGTGAAGATAAGCTTCATGCAACTGATCTGTCCTCCAGAGGACAAAAAGTGTGCGTTCTCTCCTGCTTTCCTCCCAGCTTTACTCTGCCTCCTTTCATTTTTTATAACCAGTGCGGCTCTGTTTCAAGTCCCTGCCCACCATTTCCAAAATGTGTGATGTATTTGTTAAGGATTTGGAATTTGGGATGCTTTGATATAACTTTGTGTAGGTTTTGTAGAAACACCTGACATGTGTGTTTAGTTCCTAAACACCTTCTGTGCTTGATTTATCCTCACAGGTTGTCAAGGTATTCAGATGACCTGAAACTGAGGAAGTGAGAGGGAGCTCAGCTGGCAAAAGTCTGACATTGAGTCTGACTGCGGCTCAAATTTGTTTTGCAGAGTTGAGCCCAGGCTGCGTAGGCGGTGAAGAAAGCCTTCTTCACTTCACCATTGTATCCAAAAAGCTCTGAGCAGCATCGTTTCTTTGCAGGTGATGAATAACCTAGTTAGCTCACATTGATTAAATCCAGTGACAGTTCTCGGAGAAGGCATGGTGGGAATTTGTGAGGCTAGGTTCATTGGTGGGGATGCTGTGGTGGTTCTTTGAGAGGTCCTCTCAGGCAGAGAAACCATGACTTGGCCGTCTGACAGGGACCGCCATGCACAAGTTACTTCTTTACATTAGACACTGCTGTTTGCCATGGCTCAGCAGCTTGGCTTCTAGAGGAGTAGGTTCAAAACTTTTATCCTCACTGGGTATTTTTGAGGTCCTGTGATCACCAGTTGTGATCACCAGGGGCAGGCAGACCTTGAGGTTAAATATGTGGAGGATGCTCACAAGCCAGAGTCCCTGTCTGTTGTCACAGATTTTCCCTTCCCTTTGGCTGTCCTGACAGTGTCTCCTGGGGCATAAGGCCAGGCCTGTCTGTCCTGGGAGGTGTCATGTCTAGGTTGAAGGAGGGCTTTCTGGGCAGAAGACAGTCATGCTGTTGATACAGCACAGTGTGCATCATTGTTTGTGTTATTACTGTTTTACATTTGTATTTGTAAGAACAGCATATTGATGACTGTGTGTTAAAACTCTGTCTTTTAATGCCTTGCTGTCTTTCCGAAAAAGGAAGAAAGCTACATTCTTACTTGGAAAACACAGAACTACATTGGAGCAAGTACTAGTGCTGTGTTCATACATGATCAAATCCAGGCAGATTAGGGCACGGTGTATAAATTGCCTTTGTGTTCGTTGGGTTAGCAGCTGTCAAATAAGTGATTACAGGCATTGGCATAGCTTTTCTTCCCATAATCGCTGTGAAACAGGGATGGAAATGTAACAGATGCCATTTAATATGGACCAGCACCTAGGTTCTGGCTCCGGGTCTGGCTCTTCTTGCCTCATGGTCAAAGTTTCTTAGCATCTTTTTTTGCTTTAATTCCTCAGTACTTATAAATTGAGATAACCGTGCTCACTCGCTTTACAGGAGATTTCTGAGACCATTTGGTAAATCTTTTGAGATCCTTTGATGAATGATATGAAGTAAATGCTAGAGCATTAATGATAAGATTAAATTGAAATATTCTGTTGAGATTGAGGAAAATTACTGCTCCTAGATGGGCTTTGCTTTGCTGGGTGGTGTTAAACTTCTGCAGGAAGTAATTTTTTAAGAGTTTGTGTTGGGGTGTCATTTCCTGGGATTTTTTAATTTGTTAACTGACAAGGCTTTTTGATACCAGGCACTACACTTGAAGTCCTGTTGAAGAGCAAATGAAGTGTTGTGATGCTATTTTTTGCAGCATAGGAGTCTATGGTGACTCATTTAGTATTTGTAATGCCTGTGACAGATTTAAAAAAATGAAATCAGTTATTCCCAGTGAGATGGATACACTCAGTCAGACCCTATTTGAGAATAATTTGCTGCACTGTTAAAACCAAAGTACACATCTTCCCCCTCCCCCCCGAAAGAATCCAGCTTATCGTGAAATGTTTATCAGAGCCATATAAACATTTCTTGACTGCTGAATTTTGAAAGGAAATGCTTTTGGTCTAACATATGTATTGCAAGCAAAACTCTTCACAGATTTTTAAAAAAATATAATTAACTTGGTTGCAGTCCTACTTATTACCAAGCATGCCAGCATCTGGCAAGGGTACGGCGATCTGGGAATTCACTGCTTGAAGCCTTGGAACAAAGTGTTCTGATCCGACCCCAGGCAATGAGTCCAGGACTTGAACTGGAATCTTCAGGAGCAGAGAAGTCTTAAGTGTCTGGAAAATTGGCCTGTTGAGTCACCACACAGGCACTAAAACAAAACTAATTTTAAGCAGGTCAGAGTTCAGTGATTCCCTCTGGAATCTAATTTTTTTTCCCTAAAAAAAAAGAAGTCTCATGTTTTAAGTGAAAAGGGTCAAAGTTGATGCACTGCTACAATTTTTGAATGCTTTCCCTTAAGAACAGCCACCCAGGCTAGGATTAGCATGAAGGGCTGCTAGGCTGGCACTTCAGTGTCTGGGTTAAAAATATTTTAAAGCAGTAAATGCAGTCAGAGCTGAGACAGAGATCCCTGGGAGCCTTCCTATTCAAAAATGTGTAAGCTCAGGGCAGCAACTGCAGTGTAATTTAGGGCAGTATATGCTTCATAGCTTTGGAGAATATTGCCTCTTGTTAATGTTGCATTGGAGGACAGTGGGATAGTAGTAATTTTAGAAAGGTGGTATTCCTGTTTGTTTTACACTGGAAACTTCAGAATAAATAAAAGGAAGCATCAACTGAGGAAGAAGTGTAACTGCCGAAAAGCAGCAGTGAATCCATCTCTGAGCAGACTGTAGAAACGACGGGGGAAAGTGGGTGTAGAAACATTTTCCTGGGAATGCAGCTGCAAAAGGAGTGTAGCAGACAAAGGCAAAATCAGGTATGTAAAAGGCATGTGGGCAAACTTCTGTCTGAGAGCCCAGTGAGGAGCCTGCTCCCATTAAATTACAGAATGTTTGGGGGTATCAAATGATGAGACGGTTGTATTACTTTTCCATTGCTGAAGAAGTGGGACTGTCTATAAGCAGGGATGATTCAAATAGCTGTTAAAAAAAGCATGCTTGTGAGAGGGAGGGAGATTTTTCTTCTCATTTCTTTATTAAGGTAATTCCCTTCTTTTCCCCTTTGGGTCTTGCCAAGTTCACTTTACATTTGCAAGTGAAAAGGATGGGTCTAGGCTACTCAAAGAAGCTTGGATCTGAACTCTGTTTGTGTCAGGCATTATGGGCTTGGTGATCACTGTTTATCTCTGAGGAAACAGTCGCGCTTGCACAACAGGGTAAATGCAATGAGCAGATGTCAGAGCTGCTAGAGGAAAGAGGGCTGTCTAGGAAAAGCTATGCCAAACCTAATGGTGGAGTGGAGAAGGAGCAGCTAGGACTTCTGGCTTCCTCCCTGTGCCTTTCCATTGCTGTAGGAAAATCTCTAGGCCAAATGGAAAGCTCATTGCTGTTCATAGTGAGTTGTAGCCCATGTGAACTGTTCTGTTGATAGGAGGATATTTTTATGAATGTTTACCCACATAGGGGTGCAAAGATTTGTGTGCTCTGGTCACCAGTGCAATAGTCAGAATGGTCTATGAAATAATACCACTTCCACAGGACTTCCCCTTCAGTGTGTAGGAATCACTGAGAATGTGGCTTTTGGAGTGAAGGAGCTATAAAGCTTGCATTTATTAGGAGAACTGCAGCCTGCCTTGCTACTACATGAAGTTATTGGAATGCTTCTCCTTTGTTATTCCTGTAGGTATACAAGGCACGGGGATTTGAATGGGAGGATGTGTGAGGCTCTGAGATCCAATTTGTCTTCCAGGCTACGGCAAGGCTTCATTTTTCCCAGGCTTAACAAGTAACAACCATGGTTTACTAAAATATTTATTTATATTTAGTGAAAACTTACTGACATGCAGTTGGTTTTGCGTTTAAGATCACAGTTTCTAGCCCTTTGAAGTCTGCATGTCTGAAGGAAAGAGAAATGCTTAGGATAAGCTGAACTTGAATTAATTGTGTAGGCAGATACAGATTGAATTTCCTGTGTGGCTCATTTTGCTAAGGGAGTAAGTCAAGCAATGAGTAATGCTAGGCCAACTTGTATCACAACAGGAGGTGGTGTAGCTTTAGTGCAAGATAGCCTGGTTCACTGAATCCGAATTATTGATCAGTTCTCCAAACTTCAGGGATGATGGTGGTTCTGAAGAAAGAAAAGTTAATTTATGATTTGTATAGCTTTATGATTTGCAATTTTGAAGGTGGGATAAATCACACAGACTTCCAGCCCTAACACTTTAATCTGCAGTGATTTGAAACTTGAAAACTACAAAATATGTAAAGGTTTGGATTTATATTTTCCTTTTTGAATGATGTGTTTCTTTTCACTAGATTGTGACCCAGTGGAAACTTTGCCATAAGGAAGACTTTTAGGGAGCCAAGAAGCAAAATGTGTTTTGGGTAGTTCCCAAATACAGTATTTTTTTGTTTGATCTCTGCATTTGTAATTCCTCAGTTGTCCTTGTATCCAGCCACTTTTAAGTCTTCTCTTAGCACAGGAGAGTTGCAGCATGTGCATGCTGTGCTGATCCTTTTTGTTTAACTCACAATGCTTTGTTCTCAAACTGGCTATCAGAATATGGTGGGTCAACAGGATCGTTCTCTTTAGCATGAAGCACACCTGAAATATCTGCTTAGGTAGTGCTTGTGATTTCTCAGCAAATATTCAACCCAGTGGGGAGCTGCAGGACTCACCTCCATCTCCCAAGGGTTAACAGTAACCTATAATAATAATCTTGTGGCACAAAAATGCTTCTTTTTATGCATTACCTATTTCCAGAGGCCTAATTTAGGTTTTGTATCAAAATGGATATCACAAACGCTTGAGATTCCTGCTGGGAATGAAAGTGCTACTGAGAGACTCCGTTCTCTGTCATTCTCATGGTGTCCAGGAGGGGTGAGGAGGCAAGGAAACAATTGCTGATATCTGTAGCAGTAAGCATAAATACTAGAAGGATGGGTTGCAGAGGTAAAATACTTTGACAGTATTGTTCGTGGGAAAGCCTGGCCCGTGCTCTTGGTTAGAATATATATGTGTGTGTAACTATATATGTTTTCATATAGGGGCCAAATTTACATCTTGACAAGAGGAAGGTTGGGTTTATTTTATAACTGCACAAAAATTCACTTGTCATCAAAAGAAAAGGATATCGTTATGGTGTAAAATGAGATTGTGTATTCATGCTTAAATACACAGGCAGCTACACTCAAAGATCAGCACACGTGTCCCTCCTCTTTCTGTGCACGTTTCATGCCAGATTCTGCTGTAGATCCAGTGGAACTGTTTCCATCACTTACTTTCCTCAAGGATCTGTCTGTTGGATGTTTTCACATTAAAAAATCATGTTTGGATATTTTGTTTTTTTTGTAAGAAGTTGAAACAAGGAAAACGAAAGCCGGATTAAACTTTTTTTTTTTGAGGTCAAAAATGCTTGCTGAACACCCAGATAGTTTCTCTCTCCCTGGTATTGATTTTCCTTTGGAAGCACATGTGGGAGGAGAAGGAAGATTTTAACAAAATCTACAAAACACTCGTGTTTCTGAATTTCCTGGCAGTTGCTATTTTTCCTTCTCTTTTTTGCTAAACTTGGTTATGTCAAATTTGTCCCAAACCATGCCTCCTTCTCCTCTCCCTGATCCCTGCTATGGGCAGGAAGGAAATTCCTGTGGCAGAAGCCATTCTCCTATCTCAGTCACTGGAGGGAAGGGATTCCCAGGGTTCCTGTGGCTGTATTCTGGCAGGTTCAGGTGCTGAAATGTGGATGGGGTGAAAAGTGCTCACTTGATCTGCCAGCCCCAGTGAGTGTAGACACCTGGGGTCTAACTGGGCATGAGGGAGAGAACAAGAATCCTGCCCAGTCCCGGGTGCAGGTCTGCCTTGGCATGCCGGCCAGTCCACGGGCTGTCCCGCCTGGGTGTATAATGAGTACCTGGGGGGTGCATGAGTGTGTGTGTGCTGGCCTAAGTGCCGTGGGAATAGAGGGCAGAGCCAGGCCAGGCCGGGTGAGATCTATTCCATTGGTTTGAGCCTGGCACAGGTATTGTTGTATTGGCTTTGCCCAAGTCACCTGGCCGAGCACCCAAGTGGTCCTTAAGCAGAGCAGCATTGGCCCACCCAAGTGCAAGGGTGAGTGTGGGGCAGAGCGCGGAGAGCATGAGCACGGCCCCACTCTGGCTCTGCTGTGCTCTGCTGTGCTGGGGAAGTCTCTTGACCTTTTGTTCCTCAGCTTTCTTGTGTTTAAGAATGTACAGACTTAACCATCACTCACGAGTTTTGCAAGAATTAATTAATTACAATTTCAACCAATTTGAGGACTCGTAACCCTAAATAAACAAGAACTTAACCAGTTATTTTTCTTTGTATTTACACTATAGGAAAAATCCACTCATTTATTTCCAAGCACATGACACACAAAAACTATCTTCACACTTCTGAGTGGAGCTGGGGCTTGATGCCAAGGCTTTTTTTTCCTTGCAAATATGGTATACTCGTACACTCAGATCGAATGGTACAACCTCAGGGTTTCACTCAGGAGATGGAAATTTTTTTCTTACTGTATTTTTGTACTTAGAAAGTGTAAATACCAGGCGCTTCTTGTTGGTCAATATCTTTGTCCTCATGACTGCACCCATTGCCAATGTCCTTCAGCATGTGAACTTGCTTCTTTGGAATAGCTCTAACTAGCAAACGGCATGTCTTTTCCCCCCATATTTTCTACCATCTTCTTCTACATTAATTATTGGTCTCAAAGAATCTGGGAATTAGGGAATGAGAATGGAGAAAAAATGTAATAGGGGTGCTTATCACCTCATCCTCTTTCTTTTGTGTGTGGAGAAGCCCTTGAGTGTATTAATTTGGGAATTAGGAGTAACTTCTGTCCCACACTTAATGCAGCCCTACAGAAAGGCCATACAGTGCCCTGGCTTAATGTGGAACATCGAGCCAAACAGAGTGAGAGGAGTCAGAGTTTGTGACTCTGCATTTGCCATCATATGGGAGTTAAATCAGAGCCAAGGGTTTTTTCTTTTGTGTTTTAATTTCCTTTGTTTTAAGAAAGTATTTTTTAAATGAAGTGGGGGAGGAGAGTAATATGCCACTGACATGCTTTGGGATCTAAGGCTCCTGTGGACCCCATAGGATGTCAATGGACTCATTAAGATTTAGCCAAGTTTTATGCATTATTCATAATATACATTCACAGCATGCACCCTAAAGACTGTCTCCAGTGAATGCTTAGTCAGAATCATTTGCATTCTGTATTATGGATCCATAATATAGAATACATTTAGCTACATTTTGTGTATTATCCTTTACACTTATTTCCAGCCTTTACTGTTCTGGCATATGCAGCAAATGTGTTTAAACAATAGCATGCAGTTATGTTTTGTTGCTCTATAAAAACTAATGCGTAATGAGGACCCTGATGAAAATTAATTATTGCATAAGAGCAATGGACAGGCTTTTTCCTCTTTGTAGCTTCAGTGACATTTTAAACTTACTTTCCTAACATGTTTAAGAAGTGTTTTAAATTCTGGGCTGATATTCTGTAAATTTTATGTTTCAAATACACACAAAAATCATTTTTGATGTGGAAGGTTGGCAGGTGATAAAACAATTGAAGCTGAGATGCTTAATAATCGTAAGAGTCTTTTGCTGTGAGTTTACTCTAATCCTATGAACATTATTTCTGCTGTACATGACAAGACGAAAGAATCAACAAAACACCACATCAGAAAATTAATTCTCTTCCTGTCATCTAAAGCATTGAAGCTCCTCTTTTTCTTTCTCTCAGCTGCCAGTACATCATGGTGATGGGTCTGATCTCAGCTTTGCACTGATCCAAAGAGTGGCCCAGATGTGTTCCTTACACACCTCTGCTTTAGTTTCCCCATGGGAAATGGCACTCCTTAAATTCCTGTGTAGGAGTTGTCTATCTAGATTTACTCCTTCAGCACCCTGCCACTGCTAGTAGAGAATATTCCTGTTGGAAATGCTGATCCTGCAAGAAAATGGGATTTCTTTTGGGGCCAAATTGCAGTAGACAGAAGACAGGGAGGTATGAGGACTATCTTCCTTGTGCAGAATTTGTTAAGTGATCACTTTTGCGAAGTGTCTTCCATTTCAGGGACCATGAAAATATTTCTAGTTGCCAGAGCTTGCACATGAAAACACCAGATGAGTACCCTGGGAAAAATCCAGGACCCTGTGGCATCCTTTGCAGATCCATTTCACCTGGGGAACAGCCCCTCTGTGTGTTCAGGAAGACATGGGAAATGTCAGCCTTT
The DNA here is from genome assembly GCA_013389985.1 of Dryoscopus gambensis. Taxonomy (NCBI): domain Eukaryota; kingdom Metazoa; phylum Chordata; class Aves; order Passeriformes; family Malaconotidae; genus Dryoscopus; species Dryoscopus gambensis. The sequence goes on along the minus strand of WEIT01015978.1, from coordinate 51,434 downwards.
CATCCATTTTGTTTATCAGGGAAGTGCTGCAAGGTTGCACAGGTTACAAAAATGCTGTTGGGATGGTGATGTCCTTGTCTCAGGAGCCTGGCTCACACTGAGCAGCAGTGGTACCTTGAGACTAAATATACACTGTATACACAAAGGATATAAGTGACTTACTACATCAAGTTGTTTGCAAATGTTGTAATACTTGATTAAAAGCCAGTGCTTATCAAAACACTTTAAAAAGTCTTGATATCACGTAAGATTGAAATGTTTTTTTTCCCATCACAGACTTAACACAGGAGAATGGTTTGGCAAAGTAAAGTCGAGACGAAAATCGTTGGTATAAAATGAATTTAAAACCTTAAGGATTATTTATATTAACTTTTTTTCCACTAGGTCTTGAATGCTACCTTTAGGCAGCATTCATACACACATGCCCTGAGCATACAATAGAGAATTAGCAAGGATTTTGCTGTGGTCCAGGCAGAGTAGATACATCTTTTGGTCCAGAACTCTCTTGGCCTCTCAGTAGAGTAACACCTAAAATTCAAACATTTTACTGGCTTTCTGTTCAAAAGAGATGACCAGTTTTTCATGAGAATTTTTTAATAAGTGAACTGAGAATTGTAAATTTGTAAATAAATGTATTTTGCAGCATGCCATTGCTGTTACTTGTTCCTTTTGCTTACATAGCAATTAACAGTTCATGATTTTAAAGTCTGATACATAGAAACAAAATATTTATAATTTCTTTGAGGTTAGAGGTGGTGCAGTGGAGTACTCATCTCTGTGTAGTGTAGTAATAGTGCATGTTGAGTGTAAGAATGTGAAGTAAGAGTAATCATTGTAGAGGGAGTATAATCTCTGAGAGCAAATGTTACTGGATGCATTGCCAGGTAATTTTATTCCCATGGAGCAAAGCTACCTTTCCATCTTGGCTGTCCTTGCATGGGACAGGGGACAAGAAAGAAAGACAGAAGGTACAAGGCCGAGATCCAGGTGTTTCCTCAGCTCTGTGCTGGAAGTTTTTCTTATTATCTTCCTTGAATCTTGAGCTTTCCTTCCTTGCACTCTCATATTTCCTCTCCTCCCCAACTTTTGTTGCAGCTCTGGCACTTCTCTGCTGTACCCTTTCCTCCTTGCTGTACCCTGAAATCTCCAGCCTAAACCCCAAATTAATCTATGCATCAGCGATTATTAACTTGGTCTCTGCCACATGCTTATGATGTATTGTTGGTCCATCTTACTGGTTGGACATCAACATTTGGGATCAGTGAGAATATATTTTTTCCATTACAAATCAACAGAACAGAAATATAAACAAAGCTCAAAAAATCAAGACATCTAAATACCCCTTTCAGATTCATGAATATGTTACATTTAAGCCTAACTTCTGAGATTTCCTTTTATTCTCATGACTATAATTTATATTTGAGCAAATGCAAATTCATTTCTACTTTTGATGCTCTGGAAGCTGCTTCTGGAAAGTGAGTAGAATGTGCCCTTTAGTTCATCCTAGTTTAGGACCCAGCACTGCATGTACAACCCTGGGATTTCCAGAGCATTCGGCAGTTCTGCTCCATCTGTTTTTCTTTTCAGCAATCTAAATTCATATTGTAAAATTTGCAGTAGTGCAGTGAGCGTGGGTTTTGTTGATGTTATTAGGCTTATGATGTGGAAAATAAAGAACTTGCTTCCTACAATTTAGCAAAATTTCTAGGAAGTTCCTAGCAGTTTATTTAATACTTGAAATAGGTATCTTTATCTTTCTAAATGATTTTAAACAGTTTTTCTTCAATGAACAGCTGTATAAATAGGAACTAGGGTACATAGAAAATGTGCACTGTACATTAGCTGGACTCACAAGGGACAGTAAGAGAACTAATTTCTGTACCTCCATGGTAGTATCTGGCCTAAAAGAGCACCTCTACACCAGGTTTCAATTTAAAGCTTGTCGGGTCCTGGGTTGCCATTATTAATAATTATACTATAGAAGCAGTGGTTTGAATAGGTAGATTTTAAAGGGTTTCACTGGGTTACCTACTGTATTGTTATTCCATTTTACACTTGGAAATATTATAGGGTTTTACTTCTAATTCAGTTCATCACAGGAAATCCAGACTTTGCAGTTAGTTGAGATTGTTGTACACTTTGTTCTCTTGGTGTTCTTTCTGCTCTTTGTCCAAAATCATTTGCGTAGTGTTTCTGTCTATCCCTAGGGTTAAAAAGTCAGAACCCTTATGCATCGTGGGGTTTTAAAAGTGATAGATTCTTATTTTGTTTTTATTAGCCATAGCTCTCAGTCTTTATAGTCCAGTCTCTTTAACTTTCAACAGTAAAATTCGGCACTTAAAAAGAGAAACGGAGATTTTTCATATGATCACAAGCACTGAGGCTTTAAGGAAACCACCAGGTATTCCAAGACAATAAAAAAAGTTCATGAGTGTTTGCAACTCTGGAACTTCCTGGAACACACCATTATTAGGGGCCACAAAGACTCTCAGATTATGTGTTCCTCCCACAAAGAAGACCTTTCACCTTGTGGTGCTTCATGGGGTGCATGATATCCAAAGGAAAAAAATTGAGACAGTGCCTCTCATATCCCCGTTCTCCATTCAGTAGACTTGGGAATAGAGGAATACGGAGAATGATGAACTGCATTTATGAAGGTAACACTTCTGTTCATTTTGCTGAGATATCTTTAGCTGAAGAATAATTTTCTCAAAATTTTATTTGAGTTGAATTCCCCAAAATTTTATTGAA